>OMOT01060248.1:4441-22192 GCA_900312575.1 Acanthochaenus luetkenii | reverse complement strand
AAGGATGTGTGAGGGAATCTCAAAGCACGACGCGTACCGGGTAGACGAGAGCCGCAACGGTCTGGAAGACGAGCCACTGCGGGTAAACCTCCAGGGTGTTCTGGTGCGCCCTCTGGATGCAGTTGAACACCGGATCCTTGTCGCTGTACATGGCGGGATACTGCAGAGGGGGGGGGGCGAAACACGCGTGAGAGTGACCGCAAAGGCGCGGTGGCCACAAACACGCACACACAAAAAGGCTTACGGACTTAATAAATAAAAGACCCGTGGGCAAACTTGTCTACCTTGACGTCGTACTGCTTCCGGGCAGCGCCGACCTTGGCCGCGAGGTAACACAACATGACCCAGCTGTAGAGGTAAGTCAGCACGACATATCCGAAGCTGGACGGCAACACCTGCAGGACGTCCATCTCGTCTCTGGCGGCCAGACGCCCCGGGTGGAGTGGAAGAGAGAGTTCCGGGAGACCGGCTGCTTTGTGGCGAGGCGACGACGGGAGAAGCCGGAAGCAATAAAGTAAACAACGGGTCACGTAAAAGATCGCGAGATGTTATAGCGTGTGGTTTGCGGGTACATTTAAAGGGCAATACCGCTACATTTTAAAATGGAAATGTCCTGTTGCCCGAGATAATCCAGTCGGCATGCTCGATCGTGGACAAGTCTCCCCCCAAAATAGGAAATTTCCTTAAAATAATTATGGGAAATTATGTTTCTTATCATTGATGTCTGTTCATCTTTCCAGAAGACAGACTGATCTGTCCGAGGGCATATTAAATATTTGATTGCTAAAATTCAGCTAAATTCCTCGTCACCAAATGTGATCTCGTAGGGCGTTTTGATTGTAATATATTGTGTTCCTTATTAAGGAATCCATAATGGGGAAAAAACAAAACAACTTAAGGATAACAAACTTGTATGCGCAAATCCTGCGCCATGCTGAGTCTCGTGAAGGAATGACAGTGGAATTTTCCAGTAACGACGCACAAACGTTCTCTTTGTCCTCATTCCGACGACGACGACTGACGGTGTAACAACGACCACAAAACGACGAATTTATTTTGACATTTAACTGCCACATTTAGAATTGTCCTTCATATTATAGTTGGTTAGTTACCTTCGTGTGATAATATTTGAGGAACCATCTGCATAATAACGACCAGAACCGAACAAACGATTCAAGGCACATTCTATTCGGTAAGATATGCAACGTTGCCGTAAACTAAGCTAACGTTAGTATAGTTTGGATTTAACCTTAGCCATATTTAAACAGTTGTCCTTTGTTATAAACGTGTGGGTATGTAACGTTATGTGCTTTGAAGAATCTAGTTTTGAACGATGCTATTAATCACTTGTACGTCGAGAGTGAAGAACAGACCTTAGCCCAAGCTAGTCAGGCTAACTTGGGTTTGGGTCTTTCTGGAAATTTCCAGTTTAAGCCAGTCAGCTGTTGCAGTTACGCAACACTGCTGTCCCGGCAGGGGGCAGCATTGAGTAACCCTTTGTTATGCAACTCCAGCCGTATGCCTACTATATCAGGGCGCGGCTACGAATGTAATTGCACGAGCTTACGCCTGGCAACAAGTGGAAAATATGTCAGCCCATTCACTGTTTATACTTTGACGGTTTGGCGTGTAAGTTGGTAATGAAAAAATAAAATGTCTCTTCAATTCGTTGTAGAATATCGAGATGACTAAGGGACAAGATTCACTGTCTGAAATGGCCCACGCTCATCGCAGTAAGGGTATCAGTGTGATCATTGACCAGGACACACTGCACAGCTCCGCCTCTCCACGCTCCCGATCCAGAAGCAGACCACGTGACACCTACAGGGGACGCAGATCTTCATCCAGGGGTTCCATTTCCTCCTCTTCCTCCTCACCCAGCCGCGGTTCTTCCTCCCGTCCCAGATCCCGCTCTCACCCCCGTTGCCACAGACCATCCTCCCGTTGTCGCTGTGTCAGCCATCGCAGATATGGACACGGGCACCGCCGCCACAGGGCCCACCCTCGCTCCTACAGCCGCTCGCCTTCGCCAGACAGGTCAACACGCCGCAGAAGCTACAGGTCACGCTCCAGGTCTTCCAGCCAGAGGAGGACGTACAGGAGGTTTGTGGGCCGCTACAGGTGCAGGTTTTCCCAATCGCCCTCCAGAACCCAGAAGAGCCGATCAAGGTCCAGATCTTCAGGACATTCCGTTATCAGCTTGAGCTTGGATGGTAAGATTCATTTTATAAGATGAGGTTAATCATTACATTTGGATATTGACCCACACTGCTGTTGACTTAGCACTGTTACATTACAATCCAGAGAAGCAAACGTTTGAGTTAGCTGGAAGGTGGTTAATCAACTCAGGTTAATTATAGAGATCTTAAAACATGTTTGCTTTGTGTTCCCCAGATAAAAGGGAACTCCTCAGAACTGCGAAAGCCAATGCCTCCAAGATTCTAGGAGTGGAGCAGCTGGAGATTCCAGAGTGTGTGAAACCCATCCTGGAGGAGCAGCCAGTGGAGTCTGAGTCTGAGTCATCCACACCAGAACCAGAGGCATGGGTGAGACCAGAGCCTGTCCCTGAAAAGACTGCATCACAGGTGGGTGTCAGTGGAGAGTGAACATGTTAGCTCTGCATTGAACACATCACACAGCAAAGTGGAGGCTAAGTATAGGATACTAATCTTTGAATGATTTATTTCAAGGCCTAGAAGTAAGTACTTATTTTTTTCTCCCATTCCGACTCGTCACATTTGATGTAGTACACAAGTCATATAGAGTAATTCAGGGACAGTTGTCTTCACACCAGTTGAACTTGATAAGGAATTAAAAAGTGCACTGAAAGACGCCTAACCTAACATCTGTAATTGCCTCTGTAATGCGTAGCATGTCTTTGGCAACAGCACCAATAGCATTCTCATTTTTATTTAAAAGTATCTCCTAGCATCACATTATTCTAGAAGCTTTAACTACAATATCTAGAGTCAGGCACAACCTTCCTGTCTGCTGATAAGCTCAAGGTCTGCGTTCTGTTGAATTACCTGTGTTTTGTTAATCCTTGGTCCCCTGAGGGAACACACATACTCTGTCTGTATTTATTCCTGTCTTCGTAGATCACATGACAGTGGTCTCCTTCACTCATCGGCACCTCGGATTAGGAGAATAAGAGGGCAGTCATGTGACTTGGGGGACGGCATATGTGTTTGCGTGAAAGGTTAACTGATGACTCTTGTAATGTTCACAATTAGTAGTTTATGAACTAGAAGTTTGCATTTCCAACAATAATTACATTTTTTTCACTTATTTTCAACCATGTTGTACTCAGTCCTTACAAATGCTAATTACACACATATAACTATAAAAGACACACTTGCAATTTATAAATTATATTACAGACTGCATTTTTAATATAGTTTGACATATCAGGATTTTGACTTAACAGAAATGTCTATATGCTTGCCGTTGAAATGGGTCGTTGTTATTTAGCAGAATCTTCCCACTCGCTGAAGGAGCGCAGGCGTGTGGACCGCATTATAGACTGTATTCCTGTCGAGAGAACTAAAAACAGATGAAGAACTCCCTCTGCATATGCCAAAGATAAGTTGGTACACAAGGCGTGTGCTGAATGGGGCTGGGAAACCTGCGTCACATCATTCTGCCACTAGACAGAGAAGAGATCCTTTTACTTGATATTTTGGTTGACATTTTTTGTTTCTGCTCTCTTTGCTCCAAGGTCTATCCTTGAAGCGTTAATGTAATGGGTGAGTCTAGCCTTTGACAGCAGTGAGAGGGAAATGTGCATGAGAGCTGCAGCTTGTTGAAACTAACACTTCTAGAGAAAGATGTATTGATAGAATAGATCTGCTTTTCTCATTAATCATGGGACCTGAAATACACTCACCATCTGCCAAAGCTCAGTCTGTCTCCAGTTTTATGCTCTTATCTAACTGGGTCTCTTTGTTCTGTCTCTTTGAAACAGAGCAGTGGAACGGAGACCGATGAGGATGTCCCCAGTCCAAAGATGTCCCCAAAAAGAAAAATCTCTTTCAGCATTCATGTGAGTGACTTAAAAATGCTTGTCGGTATTTCCATAACTTTCATTTCAAGAGCTCCCAGTAGATCCACTTTAGACCCAGGACCCTTTTGGATAAGAAGGAACCCCCACCTGTTAAGGTTTAGTATTGGTGTGATCTAGTAGAGAACAGGTCATACAGCAGGCGGAGTGATAACAATGTGGAGAGTGAAATTTAGAATATAAATATTCCTCCTTACACGTTCTCACATTGTGCTAACTTGTAGGGAGTAAAAGAGTGAAATGTATCTCTTTTTGCTGGCAACACCATCAGGGCCCCCTGGAGAACCCTGGACCCGTGTTTTAGAACCACTTTAGATACCAACTAGTATCTTACGTATTCTCATGTCTCCCCCCATCTTGTTCCTGCAGAACTCTGTGGCTAAGCCCACAACGGTGGCTCCATCTGGTGCTAAGGTAACTCCCAGAATGGACAGCTATGAAAGCAGGAGGCCCTACGGACACTGGGTCCCCATCAGGAGAGGCCAAACCTCCCAGCCACGCAAACGCACACTCCCCACATCACGCTAGTGTGATGCATACGGACACTAAATACTGTAAATAGCTTGTACATATCGAGGTCTGTCTGATTTCATGGCAGATGTTTTTTTTCAGGTGTAGAAGGGAGTTAAGTGGGAAGAAGAATTGAAGATGTCGCTCAGGTGGGATTTTTTCCCCTTTTGTTGTGTATTGTTCTATTCAGAGATTCAATAAAGATATTTATTTAAAGTTTGTTTCTGTCCATTTTGTAACCCGTCTCACAATCACACTGTCAATGGCTCTAATTGAGCCTGATGAAGAACCATATTCCAAATGTCCAGGAAAAAAGACAAGTGCACTTCCTATGATGGCCACAATGTGTCAGCAGACGCCCTGAATGCAGGTCATGCATCACCTGTATAAGAAGTGTTAGGAGGTTGGCTTTGTTTTCAAAGTATGTAGGATTATATTCATTTAGATTGAAGACTGCAGTTGTAGTGCTTTGATAGAAATGGAACGTAAAGATCTGATAGAAGCACAACCTAGACAAGCAACAATCTGCTTGAGTGAGTCGGGATGATGATCCCTGTCCTACGGTGCCCATGCACCGGGGTGTTATGTGGTGACTCCACAACACGGTCCCCCTGTTTGGAGGAGTATGAGTGGGTTACCCTGCTCTGCATCACATGTCACTCATAAACATGCCATACATCATCCGGGAGTTGCAGACAGAGCTCGCTCTCTTTACGCCGGTGGGACTTTGGCAGGTGTACTGAAAAACCACCTTTGTTCGGGAAGTACAGCTCAAGACAATCGCCATGTGTGTGCTAGCATAAGACTGCTTCTTCCTGAGTCACCTGATACAGCCTAATAAGGTGCTATTATGGCCGCCTAGCACCTGGGTGCTGTGGATCTGCTGCTGCTTGACCTTACAGCAAAGTGTGCATTTATTTTGACAAGTTCTTGGCATATGTTTGAAAGGTCTGGAACATGTGATTTATTTGGCATGTAACACAAGATGTTTCAGGCTGTTTATGTGCACGTCAGTCGGGTGTATCAGATCACACTGTTTGAATATAAGAGTCTGACTGCCAGCCTTTGTGTCTCTAAAATGTCAATTTCACTGCTTGTAAAAACACAATTTTGGAATAATTGTTTGATCTCCAAATCGACTTACAATCCAATCTAATTGAGATATAGGCCACTAAACTGCACGGCGAGTCCCCTCCAACAATGGAAGGTTGGCTTTCAGTCATCTCAAACTAAACTATTGTATAGATGGGACTTCGAATGTGTAGACGTATGTATATGTACATGATTTGTAATGCTTTGGTTGTCCTAGTCAGTGGTTTTAATATTCCTTTATTGAGGTTTGTGAGTCTTTTAGTTGTACAAGCTGATACTCTTCATGGGGAGTTTCTCTAAGCGATGACTTTACTTCAGCCTATGTACTGCATCATTTTCACTAAATGGGAGATAGATATCTTTCGTTAATCGCACATTTGTGTTCTATTCAGATCGGGTTCATGTTTGACATTGCTCGTGACAAAATAAAATATGGGATTTTTGAAAATATTTGTTATGTTGTCATATTTCATTAATGTCATTAGTCACCACTAGGCTCCGGGGCATGGAGTAATATAATCAGCAATAACTCAGGCCAGAAATGCTAAACGCCACTCTTGCCTCATGATAGCGTGTGTGATCTCTCCACAAGGGAACTGTAGTGCAGCGCCTCGAGAAAGGAGACATTCTGGAAATAACAGACGAGGGTCTTGACACATCTTCAGGGAGAGAGAGAGAGAGAAGTGTCTACAGCAGCATAACAAAGGAGTCCGTTGTTTGGGGACACAAAACGTCTTTTCAGATTGACTGGAGAAAAACACAAGTCTCCCCTCAGAGGCTAACTTTATTCTCTCCTATGTCTCCCCTATATCATGGGACTCAACTATCCCACACAGGACTCAATCTAGTGATACAGTTGTACATTTGTATAATGCTTTATTTACAAGTGCCCACTATCGTTATTATTACCTGTCTTTTATATTTTCCTATTGCCTTCCCCATTTCTGGCATTGTTTTGCCAATTGCTGCTGTAACAGCTGAATTCCCCCTAGGGGATCAATAAAGTGCATCTACGGTAATCTAATCTTTTATTTGAGTTCATCATATGAATTAGATTTTCACTCTGGTGCCTGACCGACAAATTAACAACAGCATCCATCTATGGAAGAACGTTAAATATTGTAAAAGGCTTAAGACACAACCAATTGGCTAACCTAGAACTTTCTCTTTCAATTGAATAAAGACGCTCGTCTGTGTGCTACGTTCCAGGCCCAATGGTGGAACAGGTAGGGAGAGGAGACCGTCGTGCATCTCGTGACTGCCAACACGACGAGTGGCAGTTTGCCTCCAGAGAATACGAGGTCAAACTATTTGGGAGACATTAAACAGTGAATTTATGCACAGGCACCTTCCCTCGTAAGATATCCAGCCAATATCCTCAGGCTCATCTGATAAAACCCCAAAACAAAACCATAACCCTGAAAAGGTAAGCCACTCATCAAATAGCTCCAGAGCTGGGGCTTGATTTGCAGGCCTGCCTCCTATAGCAGGACAACTCATGATCATATCCTGTAAGGTTTGTTCAGAGCGCTCATTCGTCCAGATTAAATTACACACACTGTGTAAAGCAGTGTGTGTGCTGGCCTCTGCCCTGTAGAGGGCGCACTGCCACTACAGGGCAGACAGACAGGAGTAAAGGAACAGGAGAAGACAGCATGGGAAACTGTTAACTTTTCTTTGATCTCTTCTCGGGTCACAAGCCTTTCCTGCTCATGTCGCGGCGAGTTGGTTGACGTGCGATGTGGATGATAATGAATAAATTGAATGACTTAATTGTTGTTCCTTATCTCCGTGCGCACCTACACCGATACATTCTTTGGCTGGCATCTCCCGCTAAACAAGCCCTCGGGGTTAATGATAGTGTGTACTTTATTCTCACGCTCAAAATGGATCCCGTCATGAGACGGCACGCACCAAAACCCACAGCAAAACCAACAAGCACGCGAGATAACCAAAATCATTTAAGAGTGGTTTATTTAAATCTAAAATAAAAGGCTAAGAACATCACAGGTGTCGTTTGGACGGCTCACCGCACAGAGGAACACCAAACAACGTATATCCTGAAATAACTGCAATCGTCGCTCAGCTCACGTCCCAGTTAACCCGAACATCGACCCCCAAAAAGCTCCAGTGAAAACAGAAAAAACATTTCAAATATAAAACAAATGACATTTCAACATTGTAATGCATCTATATAAGTGTTCTATATGCACAGCCAGTACTGTGAGTGAAGAGCGGGACGCTTCCAAGCCTCCTAAAGGGAGAGAACACGGATGACTCGATTGGGCCAGCTACACGGCTGTGCCTCTCTCCAGGTTCTGTTTGATCTCGGCTGTGTATTTGCCGTAGAAACGCTCCGCCTTCTTGTTGAACTTGGCGTTCCTCTCGTTAATGTAGTCAATGTCTGCATCATCGTTGTAGGCCCTGCGACGGCTGTACTTGGCGCGCTTCTCAATCCTGACAAAAGGAGAATAAAAGTAGCTTAGAGCGGCTTTCATAAACCAACATGGCTACTATCTATGGCATATCCAATCACAATAATTCACCACAGGCAATATTTTGGGGGGTGTGCATTTAAATTTGGCCAAAGAGAGCGGCAATGGAAAAAGCAAAAACACAGAGGAAAATACTGTCAATTTGTGAGCTCATCAAAGCGGCGTTGTGCGTCATCCCTTGGCAGCCGGATCCTTGTCTAATGTCCCACAGTCGCATCTCTAAACACAAGCCACAGACTGTCTCAAACATGGTACAGCTCAGGGAAATCAAAGGTGAGAGGGTCTTTAGCAGTCGAGACTTAGTGAGGAACCAGCAGAAGAACCAGCAGAACACTTAGAAGCAGCCAGCTGGTCAGACGTGAGGAACAACAGCGACGTTTTGACCTTCACCTAGGGCGCTCTTTGATCCCGGTGTGCCATTCTTTCAGATCGCCATCTTAGGTGGCTTTTTGTGATTTTCACACCGGACCAGTGACATGAGAAATATTCAGCTCGACTCAGTGTGAGATGGTCTACCTGGGTTAAGTCGACGCCCGCAGAACGACCTGGGTGAAGACCCAGGTCACACTGCTTAACCCGTGTGGCTCCATGTCAGGAGCATCACATCTTTTGGTGATGTTATAAGGCGACGGCCCATAGGACATTTCTGTGTACGGGAGGCAGTTCGGGCGGGATGGACCCGGATCAGCACACCGTATTATTCCCGGGTCATGGGTGTGAAAGCAGTGCAAGATAGGCGATTGATAGGAGAGATAATGAACTGCCTCCAATCAGGCTCATTTACTGGGATCGGATCGGCATGGCTTACACAAAAGGTGCCCCTCTCCCTTACCGTCTAAGTGCTCACTCCTTCCACTACCAGAATGTATTGCTCTGCTGGTAGAGCACAAGATATCTCTCTCTTTCTTGCCGTCTGTTTTCAAGTTCAACTTACTGTTTCTCAACATCTTCCACCATGCGGTCGATGCCTGCCTTTGTGGGGACATGGGTGCCGTGGATCAGGCTATTGGCGGTGGGGTGGAAGTCCTCGCCACTGTGGAGCACCAGCATTAGAAATACATAACCACAGATAATCACCATTTTAGCATACAGACAGACTGCTATTCCATCATTGTGATTATGATCATCCTGACAAGACAATTGCGTGGTTGCAGGGCTAATGCTTTGGTGCATCCTTCACAGTTCTGCATGTGGCAGCCATTAAGAGTTAAACACCTGCGGGCACTGAACTCAACTTTGGCCGATGGCAGCAAACACACCATAACTATGAACATCTTGCTCCTCTGAGTGCATGCCTCGCATTAACACTTAAGAGTCATGAAAATGATATAATTTCTTCCCATTCCTAACTGGAGAGCATCAAAGACACAAGAGATACAGTATAGTCACAGCAAAAAGATGGGACCAGGCATAACTCACCACTGCTCTCTCTGTCTCTCGTAGCCTTCCATGTCTGGTTTGATCTGTTTGGTGAGCCTTTGGTACTGTCGGAGTTGGGCCTCGGCATAACCTGCAGCCAAGGAGAGAGAGAGAGAGAGACACACAGAGAGAAAAGGGGGTTAGAAATACCGGAACAAACAGCAAGCAGGCACAAGGCTCTGCAACACAACCTGTGGCTGGTTACAGAGGGATGAAGAGGCAACTCTCCTCCCTTCAAGCCCCTCTGGTGATAATTCTCTCCCCAGAGGTTTTAATTCAGAGAGGAGGGTTTGATGCAACAGATGGCAGCCAGATTTGGGAGACGCTGCAATCCTTTTTCAGTAGATCAAATTGGCAGCAGTTTAAGATGATTAATATCCCAAGGGGTCCTGACACGCAAACAGTACTGCTCTATGCACGGCTTCCATGTAGGAGTGACAGTGCCATCCTCAGCAGCAGCCTTTCGCTGTGTGCAGCAGCACTCGGGGACGTTATCAACCAATCACACGTCACATCATGGCATAACAGAATCACAGGTTACCACTTGTTTCCCCTATTTGCTAAATGAATAGGTTAAGGACCTAAGGCATTAAAGGAGGGTACCCATGCCTAAAATACAGTAGCCCTGATCTAATACATTACGGCATTTAGCAGACGCTTTTATCCAAAGCGACTTACATATCATCATACCGTTAGCAGAGGCAGCCATGCAAGGAGCCAACCTGCTCAACGGGAGCAATTTGGAATTAGGTGTCGTGCTCAAGGACACAACAGATTTTTCACCCCCGGGAGGACCTGGACTCGAACCTTCAACCTTGCGGTTGCTGGGCAGGAACTCTACCTCCTGAGCCACTGCTGCCATTTGCCTACATGTTATTTCCTGTCTTGACGGTAAACGCTTTAACAAATCATTTTAAAGCCAATACAATCAGTGAGTGACAACTCTTAGTGAAAAACATCCACTTCAGTGGGTTAAATGATTAACTCTGCCAAACCTCGCTCATATTAGACGTGAGGGGAAACACGACATGATTTCATCTAAATGATGACTGGGTCAATCTTAATGAATAAATGTGTAATCAGATTAGACTTTAGACTAGGCTTTGAGTGCACAACTGATGCACACAGTAGTGTGAGGTTGGGTAAGGAGTGGGGTAAATAAAAGATGGCAGCCTCTTGGTTCCTCCTTGCTGTACATCATAATCCTTAAACAGGGCTCGAAATTGCGACCGTTTTGGGCAAGACACCTAACCCCAAAATTGCTCCCCGGGCGCCATAATGGCAGCCCTCTGCTCCGGCCCCCCTAGCATGTGTGTGTTGTGCAATTACTTGTGTGTATCCGGGGGGGATCCGTGATGGGTTAAATGCAGAGAATAAATGTCACTAGGTGTGTGCGGTGCTCTGTGCATGTGACAATAAAAAGGATTATGATTATGATGAACAAGTCAAATAATTCTGCAGACTGTCCTGTTTAAGGTAAAGTAGGCTGAAAGCCACTGGCAGAAAAACACAGGTGTTTAGTGAGGCTAACTTTCATTATATCTATTAGGACTCCAGGAATGTGTCCAGAAAACAGTCATTTACCAGTGTATTAATTCCCACTTGTAGTAGTCACACCCTAAAAGCCAAGAGTAACCAAACAATACACAGCAAACAACCGGTGTCACTTTGCTCTTCAGTGAAAACCCTGATGCCAACCTGAGAATCCTGGGTCAGGGTTCTTCTTCCTCTTCTTCCTCTCCCAACGCTCTGCATCTTCAGCACTGATCTCCAGCAGTTTCACTCTGTCATAGTTTTCCCCTTTCTCTGCACATTCCTGGAATGCACATGTGTATCGTCAATAAACAGACAGTTGGTCTACATATCAACACTCATAAATGCATATGATTAGAGCGACCTTGTTGCTTGGGGACGGTTCATTGAAATCCTTTGATGAGCAAGTCCAGAAGTTTAGTCTCCCCAGGTCTAGTTTGTGGCAGTGCTTACTGCTTACTCAATTGAGGCACTGACAGGGGTTCTTGGTTCTCCAAGAATGCCCCCTCAAAATTCTGAATTTACACTGACATTTGGAACTGGCCATGCAGCCTCTCTGTTTTACCCCAAGATCTTTTGCCAGGCCACTAAAACATCCACAGCACTAAAGATGATTTGGGAGAAAGACCTACATTTGTAAATTTGTGAGAATTAGGGGCTCAGAGACACGGCTGACTGCTGGAAGTGTCATGGGTCTGAGGGAACAGCCAGGGGTTCCGATTTTTTTGGATGAATGTATAAAGTACATTTGAATTCTCTCCTTGGCTATACTGGTGGTGCAAATAGATTTTAACGAGGCCTTGGAAAAAAGTAGGGGTTCCTTCTTATGAGGACTGGATCACTCAACTGGAGTAGAGTGGCCTCTTATGAACAACTGTTCTATAGACAGGTGGATAGATTGGAAGATTACAGATGAAAAAGGGGTAAATCACAATTTTTACATGGTTAAACTTGTTTGTGACTTCTGTCTTTCTGTTATCCCAGGATGCATAAGTGATGTGTACAAAAATCAGATCCAGCTTCCATTGCTATCACATCTTCCACACCGGATTTCGAGGTGGTTGGGCTCACATTTCCACCAGAATTCAACATTGACTTGATCCTGCCACAATGAGCACATATAAAAACATGATGAACAGGGGGGAGGAAATACTTTAGATGTAGATGATGGCGCACAAAAAAAGAGGTTTCAGCCAAGTGTGGATCTGACTATTATGATTAGGCTAGATCTACTAAAATAACACTGAAATCCGACTTGTAATGAAACCTAAAAATATCCTTGGATATATCATTGGATTTCTGTTAACGTGAAGACACAAACTAACTACGCCCATTTTTATGGCACTTTTGCCTCATCAAAAGAATGGCAGTGGAGAAAAACAGGACAGGTGGGGAAGAGAAAGGAGATGCCTTGTGACAAAAATATTATGGGATCAATTCAAACCCACAATCTCACGAGTTGCTGACATTGCAGCATCCGATCCTGCCTCGTCAAGATACTTGTCACCATACTGAATATACAAAGTACAGGGTCATAGAGTTTATGAATACATACTACTTAGATGCTAAGAATGAAATACCTTTTTCTTTTCATCCTCAGCAAGCCCCCACTCTAGCCGGGCTTTCTTAGCCTCCCAGTTGGCTGGGAGTTTCAGTCTCTTGTCCTCCTCCACAACCTCCTGGTGATTGCGCTTGCGTGCTTCATTCTGCAGTGGATAACAAAACATGATGACAGACAACAAGCAACAGGACAGATATGTCTAATTAAGACTAAGCCCCAAAAAGAAACATCAACAAGGCAAAGGCAGGTAAACTCACCCGTTTGAAATGCAATTCCCGAAATTTTCGAAGTCTCGCCTCTCTCTTCTGCGACGCAAGACTTCCAGTCGGTTCCTCCTCGGAAGCCAAAGCGGTCTCCTGTAACGATATAAAACGAGTGTCACCGTTAAAGTCCCATAGGTCTGTTCTATGGCCGAGCATCGTCGACGCGTCTATTACAGATAGGTTAGCACACGATACCTAGCAGAGGCCAGGAGCTAGCTAGCTAGCGCCCGGTAACGTTAGCATACGCTAGCTTAGCATAATGACGAGATTGTAAACAAACTGGATAAGAACATCAGCTAACTTCCCGTCGGCCTTGCGGGACATATTCCTATCCCTGATATGTTTAGTGAGATTAATGTGTCACGGCGCCAAACACATTGGCTTGTTTCACCGTACAAATGGAAAAACTACCAACCTCGGTACAAGACGCCATTGTTGTGCTAGAGGAAGAAGACAGGAAAGTTCCGACATCCAAACCGGATATTACAACATTGATTACGTCATACCAGGAACTAGCGCCCCACAGGCTCTGCAACTATAGTGTCGGTTGTAAACACCGGATTTGTCTTTGCTATCAAAGAAGTACAGGCCGTCTGTAGTTCACCTGCAATTTATTCACTTTAACAGTCTTAACCGTACTAGAAGATACAAAATGCAGCTCCAGTGTTCCACAAATCAACCTAACTACGACTGTACCTGTTGTGTGACCTTGCAGGGTTCGACATTAACGTTGCCCCGGTTGCCCAGGGCAAGTAACGGTTGGCCTAGTCGGGCGAGTAACATTCAGCGCTTTCTGTCGACTACTGACGTTACTACTCGGTTGCGTCTGCCGCTGTCTGCCGCTCAGTTTTGCCAACTCCTCAGTAAGGAGAGTAGCTATTGGCTGTCCTAAAAAAAAAGAAGTCGTTAGTGTCGCTAAATGACGTCATCGCCTAATATGCATAATGACAATTTGCATGTAATTGTAATGGACGCTGTAGCGGAGAGGAATAACGCGGGGAGACCGGAAGTGAGTAGAAAACACCCTAAATATGTTGCCATCATCACATCTAAATATATATAGATTTATTTTAGTCAGTGGCGTGTCGTGACATTTCCGCTAGGTGGGGCTGCTTTGAATCCAGCAGGCATGGAGCCTAGTCCCCTGGGATTCATCATTCAATCATTTTTGGTTCTTTTTTAAAAGAAACGTACATACACAGTGCCACCATTTAAAAAATGTATTAGAACTGTTATTTTCCAATTGGAACTGCGGGTGGGGCGGCGCCCTAGCGGCCCTAATGGACGACACGCCATTGATTTTAGTGTGACAGTGAAGAAACATTTACAGGTACATCCCGCTCTGTAAGCCAGGGCGGGATCAGCGGCAGCAGTCTGGACGCGGAGCGGTGCGGGTCTCCAAAACACCAGAAAAAGTCGCTAGATTTGTCGCTAGTCCTTTTTGACAAAATAAGTTGGCAAGAGGATTTGGAAAGTCGCCAAGTTGGCAACACTGCTGCCGCTGTCTGAGCCAGAGGCATGTTGAGAATGGAATGGATGACGTCATTAGTCGTCGTTCATTCTAAACATGGCGGAAGGCTCACAGCCGAAGTTAGCAAAGCTAGATTATGAGAAAGATAAGAGAACGTTTCTCGCCACATTACCGGCTGTGCACCGCACTGTCCGCAGACAATTCACAGGCGAAGCTGATCGTTGTTTCCGTGACAACGACAGTCACAGAAAACAAAGTTTGGAGGGCCACGCCAAATGAATTCCACCAGCTAAAAGGAATCATTAGCACAGTTGATCCTGAGCAGCTTCTCACCCGACACCCGGCGCTGCTGGATCTGAAGAGATACATGGAGTGGACGTCAACACAGAACTGATTGATACGTTTCTGCCATGTTGCTTTGAAATATACTGATTGATGTAATGTAACTAATACATACCGTTTTTGGAAGAAACTTGTGTCCTGTAGTGTTTTACACACAATCAACTGGCAACGGATTTTAGTGTGTTGTGAGATATAGTATGGTAGGATGTAGACACTTCCAGATAGAAATACTAATCATAGTGTGGCCTATATGAAGGAACTTTGTAAATGACATAAATAACAAACCTATGCGTCTGCAGGTCCGTATGTACGTATGCATTTTACACAAAGGGTGAGAGTGCAGGGGCAGACAGCTGCAGCGCCCATACTGGGGGTGGACAAAATGACTAACATTATAAGAACAAGGACTTTAACTATAAAGTATCAAAATCACGATCTAAATCATCAATTACGAAGGCAGCCACACTTTTATATGAGTTTTCAAAGCAACATGAGGCAACCAGCAATACCAAAGAGGCGAAGCAGTCGGTGTCCGACTAACAGGTGCACCTCTCACAAAAACGGCACAACTATTGAGCGTCACAAAGGTTAAGCAATACAAAAACGTATCTGGTGAGTTGTCTTTCACCCTGCTTCCTACTTCGGGACAGGTTTATAGTTGGAGAGAGCCAATGGACGCCTTCAACCTATAATGTCTGTTGCCAACACGGTGGTGGATCTGTAATGGTATGGGCAGCCATCTCACGGGAGTCCGGTTTGAAAAAGGTGGTTCTGCTCCTCGATATTCATAGATCGTTAGGTGTTTCTGTTATTTTGAACACCCCATGTTCATGATCTTATTTCAGGGAGACTCAGAGAGCCTATTCTGGTTGTCACAGGGATTGATCCTTTTGCCCCTCTCGTCCCGGGTCACTCTCTCTAGCGACCCTGCTACTGATTTGCGTCATCAGAGGCAAGTCATTAGTCCCAAAAAAACAAAACCAGACAAAAATATGTTAAATCGCCAACAGATACCTCTAAGAATTGACTGTAACATTGCGTCAGTTGAGTGCACGCTAAATCTTTTTATCATGACACTGTGACAAACGTCATTACTTGGCATCTTGTGTTTCATAATAATGTCTTTGTATAAAAACTGAAACCAGACCATCTTGCTCCCTTTTGAAGAGTTAACTCGGAGCATAAATGCTGCTAGACTAAAGGAAACTGGCACAACGTACACAGACGGCCATTATGAATATGACTGGAGGTAATAGAGTGAGAAGCATAAAAGGTTAAGCATAAAGTCATCAGTGTACCACACAGAGAGTCTGTTTAGAGTCCCCTAAACTCAATTGTTATGGTCCAAATCAGGGCCATAGGATTTCTGAATATGATTCCATGATCTGATCGGAAGACAAAGTATCGTTTTCAAGAGCCATTTGAGCGCGTTTGACTTGCCAAAATGGACGTGCTCCCTGTTTGATTGCGTTATACTAATAGAGCTCTTTTGGAGGATGTAATTAAGTGGAGTTTATAGTCTTAGATTAAAGCATCCTCTAGATCACAGGCAATGTTAATGGTGTGATGCATTTTCACTGGAAACCAGATGGGAGCACAGCACAACAGAACAAAACATCGTCGGCTTCGGTGATGGGCAGGGGCCCTGCTATTGCACAAGAGGAAATATTGGAGAAGACGTCTTAATAAATGAACGTCAAGCGAGTAAGAGAGCAGAACAGCAACGTAAAGTAACTGGAAAAGAGAGAGAGAGTGGAGCGGAAAAGCAATCCCACTGCATTTATTCCAGCTCACTATGGCAGTGTGCAGAACGGTTCCATCACAATAGAGGCTTTCAGGGTGGCGCACATGACTTTGTGTTTTCCAGGGCCCAGTAAATAACGTGCGTGAGAGCGTGTGCCTCATGTGTGTGTTGTTGGGTTTCTCCTTTTCTACTCTTATCTGCTACTTCAAGTTTGATTTCCGCGCGTTCTCTGTTTTTATGTAGAAGAAGAAGGGGAACCCAATAAACGAATGAGCACCGCTTGACGATCGGCTACAGAGAACATATAGTTCACATGGATCAGTCAGGAGAATATAACATTTGCACAACAGGGCAATCAGCATTCTTTGGGCTTGGCCCAGGCAGGACAAGGAAGGCTTTCTGTTCGTGCCAGTGCCAGTCCTCGCCACGAGCCCGCAGCGGCTTGACTGTGTTACAGTAGAGATAGATTTGAAATAAATGTGGGATCCAAAAACTGGCTTCAGTCCACACAATCCTCAACACGAGGGTCTCGGCAGCGCTGCCATTGCCATTCAGGCGATACTGAGCTTCAGTGCAGTAAGACACGGGACTCGCATGGGGTTGGGGCCACCCAAGAATGCTGAACAATCACTCCTCGATATTAACTTTTCCAGTCAGGCAAATCAGGGCCGAACTAGAGTAACATTATATCTGCAAATAAATGACACTATAGGGTCAGGTTTATAAATACTGCACACGGCCTCGTGGCGCTTCATAACCGCCTCCCATTCATCAAACCGGACATGATATCGGTTCGGTTTGCTACCCGCTGCGGTGAGATACTGTGCGTGTTTTTTGTACACGTGGAAATACATTTGGCCTGGCACTGTTATCTCGCTTTTAATAAGGGTTCCTCGAGATAGTGCGTCGGGGGGGAGGAAGGGCCTCTCAGCGTGCAGGCAGCTGCTTCACATCTGGAACTTAATATAAACATCATGGCCAATAAAATCATTCCATTTCCTTAATTACTATTCCTGTCATTTCCGCACTAAATGAAAAGTTATTAATTCGGGGCCAACGCAAACATGCTTCTCCAATACGAGGAGCTACTCCTGAAGCCCCACCACCCAAACTACAGGCCGCTGTCACCGGACTGGAAACACACGCTCCTGCCCCCACTCTGTGTGTGTGTGTGTGTGTGTGTTTGTGTAGGGGGGGGGTCTTCACATTAAGCCTAAACCTGACGTCACTTAAATGATTTGGTAGACAACTTTTCTGTGCA
>OMOT01060247.1:1541-20755 GCA_900312575.1 Acanthochaenus luetkenii | reverse complement strand
GACCCAGTTGGACACAGCAGCACATGCTTGGTTGTTGTTTTACGTCATTAAAAGTGCAACAGCAGCACAATTGACAGAGTGCAGTTGCAAATTCTGACCAGAGTAGCTACTGAGGTGCCACGTTATCACATAGAGCTTTAAATGCCTAAGAGATTAGCTGTGAACCTTTGTCCAGATGTCAACTCCGCAAATATCATCTCTCCTTTCAGCATAATATCTGGTATCACTTATATTTATCAGAACAACCCATAGTTTGACAGATGAATGACAGATCATCTCATATGAAAATATTTTAATTTCCTTCCTAATAAAAATGTCTTCTACCATAATTACATTCTCCTAACGGCCATATCTCACCCCAAAAATGCAAATCAACACATGCTACACGGTACATGCATTATGTACAATAAATAAGAGCCAAATCATAAAACTAACGTTCCAGAGCCAATCGGTCCCACTGGCACCTCATTACTCATGTGTGCATTAACAAAAACATTGCTGAACATTATATTGAGTATTCAATCAAACCAATTTGATGGAGAGGAATAATGTGGAAAGAAGCTGTCATTGTGTTGGCCTCCATACATCCAGGCTCTACTGCACAATAAATAACCCATACATCAGTCTACAGACAGGAATTAGTGGAGCCGGGGACAATAAATTTGAGCTGCATTTCAGAAGCATCATAACAACAACAGAAAAATGACCAATTGAATATTATTTATAAAACAGCAACATAATTAGTCAATAGATACTGTTGTGACTGACCATTATGCAAATATTCTAATCTAATTGTTCTGGCACCAACTTCAAATGAATAATGCATATATTGTAGTCAGAGGGGCTAAACCAATATTCACTGAACACAATTGTCTTTTTCAGAGCATAATATACAGTCTTGAATTCAATTCTGATACCCTTTCATAAAAGAAATAAACACACAATAGTCTTACTTAATATCTGATGTGTTCTAACTTAACTTGAACTGAACAAATCCAATTACGTCTTGTCCCTTGGATTTCTGTAGGTGGCGCTCTTTTCTTTGTCTGTTCAGCCATGGCCGTGCTAACTACCAAGTTCTTCTTCTGTTTATACTAACAACCCCCACCCCACCACCCCAAACCCCATATTGAGAACCACTCTCCTAGACATCCACCACTACAGTCGAGATGTGATTTGACAGAATGTGATTTTAATGTGTGGATGACATTGTAAAATGACCTCCCCTCAATGCCATCAACGGCAGTTAGATCATATGTCTTTCAAATAAAATGGGGGAACTCTCCCATCCCTTGGCATCGGATTCCTTCATTAAAATGTAATCGTTGTTTGTGGAAAGCTATGAGCTTTGACTGTATTTTGCACTATGCAATGTGTTTCAGGGACCAAATTAGTGTGCTGACCTATAGTGTGAATCAATTGATCATAAGGGAGTAAATACGTCATTTTTTTCTGGAAGGCATCTTTAATGAGGATTGTGGTTAGAGCAGAATATACAGTGTATTTTTCTCTAAATAACCTCTGGCTCTAACCCAACTCTTAGAAAAATCATTGGACTATGACCACTGTTTATTAAGTGGCTATAAGAAATGGCATTAGCTCATCCCTTTCTCTATCTATTAGACTAGCCCATTATTCATGATTAATAAATAAATGAAGGTTGGTGTCAGTGATTCATGTTCATTAGGAGCCAAGTGCAGGCTACATTTAAAACAGCAACAGGAACGCTCAATGCACACCGTTGTGATGTTACAGGCTACTGCTTTCATTGTGTGGCATGGTCCTTATGTGTCAGCTGTGTTTGTTCTGATTTAAAGCTCACGGCGCTCTGCTGCTCTGTTCTCCGTTGCAGCAACAGGGGGCTAATGCCGGCTTTAGTACTTTAATGTCACACTATGGTTCCATGACAGCAAGCATGTCAGGTTATAAAATATGCTCTTTCTTTTGCGCTTCAGGTGACAAGTTGGGATGCTGTCCTTTACAATACTCACACTAGGAAAGAATACAAAAGGGAATGTCAACGTAGCTAACTGTTGAGACAGGCGCCGTGAGAGCGAAGACAAAGCGGTAGTGTGCTCCTCCTCCCAGTGCATCACTTCTGACATGGATGAGACATTGTGTGGGTGCCGGAGTGACACCAGAGGGCCAATCTCATTCTCCCTAAACGCCTTCTCCAAAAAACAAATGCTCAAACATAGTCTGCTAAACTGCAGAAATAGATGTGATGCAGCGGGCGGAGGGTGAATACAAGCAAATTATATTTCAAGGGCAAAGAGGTCGGTTGACTTCACACACATAAATGGACATATGCTTGCATATGTTTCAACCGCACACAAAGACACACACAACAACACAGGGACACGTTTGTTGTGCCAGTTTCCTGCCTACTAGCACCACCGGTAAAGCAGATGGCACAAGCCTGAGGATGTGTATATGAGTTCTGCTCCAACTGTACAGAGAGTGGGAAAGATACTAAATGAAATGTCTCAGCAGAAAAATCATTTTCTCTCTCGCTACAAAAGCAGCAGATGACTGCAAACAGGATGCACGCATGGCACGTTAAAGGCCAATGAGCTGCATTTGATCTCTAATCACACTGAGGTTTCAGATGCAGGGATAACTACTCAAGGTATCCAGTTACCTCCAGCTGCACTGAAGCTGACACTCCAATCACATGTTAAATGTTGGAGGGCCAGTACGATGAGAACATCACCTGTAAGCAGATCTCCACTCCCACCCTCACCCCTAACTTAACGGAAGACAGCAATGCAACAGCTAAATCATGCACATTTTATGGCCTTGTGTACAGATAGTCAAAGAGCCTAGCACTTTCAAGGAAAAGCACTGTCTAAGCTGAGGTGGTGTTTGAATGTAAACACGCTCCAGTGAGACTAATGGCACGTTTAGAGATTTTTTTGGATGAGTCAACAGAAATGGCTACGTCTCAGCATGGAGAGAAAGATGGAGAGGTAGGAAAATAAACGTTACATAATGCAAAAGGCCCTGTCCTTCAGCTCAATAACAAGGTGCTATGCTACATTACCCCCTAAACCTCTATCCTGCTGGCGCCAATTCTCATGGGGACCAGACACATTTGTGATACATTTATTTCAATATGGGATTTGCCAGATAAAATACCCTGCAGGATGTTGATCGGCAGCCCAAAATACACGACTTATAGTTACTGCAGCATCATGGCATGCAGGCCCACATATTCTCAGCGGTCCTAAGCTCCACAGGGGCTTTGTCAACTACTTCTGAATGTTTAATTGGTAATGTGAGTTTAAAACCCCCAAAAAGTACTTGGATATTTAATAAAATTAAAAAAAGAATGACCCTACAAGCTACAATACAAACATTCTAATGTGCCTCGGATACATTTCCGAGGATAACTTTCAAATGATCACAAATTATGATTTTCATATTGAACTCGACAGTAATTGGTAAAACTGCATTCATGCTGTTCACTTGGTTTATCTTGCAATTTGGGGTTGCTATGCTTGGCACTCCACCGCTGAAACACATCTTTCATCTCACCTGTTTTAAAAGCATGGTTAAAAGTTTGAGCATGCACACTACTGTGAAAGTATGCCACCTATCTTCAGAAAATTTAGCTAGATCAAAAGTGTGTTATGCAGTTATCTACAGCCGTAGCCTGCATATTTAAAGAAAACAAAACAATGCTTAGTTGATTTCCAGAACTTGCCCATATGCCACAATTAGTCACATGGAGTGAACTGAACTGTAAAAAATACACAATACCGGTACACATCCTGCAATCCTCTGTAATCTGTGGATCATGGCAGACATTTTCTCTTGGATATTGTTTTCCTTTCTCCTCTAGCATGCTGCTTTTTTTCTCCCACTCTCTCTCTCTCTCTCTCTTTCTAGGATACTGATAACCTTGGTATAGAGAATCTGGGCACTTTACAGGAAGGCATGGGGAGACCTGCCCTCCCCTCTCAACACAGGGGAATAAGTGAAAGAACCCCGGAGAGAGTTGCCTTTGAACAGTCCCGTCCCTCTTGCCTCGGGGACATTGAGATCAACATCAATGTTGATCGGGTCGAGCCAAGCTGCAGTCATGAAACGCAGCCTTGGTGATGCTCCGTGACCATGTTTTTGAAGGCAGCTGCTGACCCCTTTTATTGTCTTATCCTCTGGGGGTGACAATTCAATCAAGGGATTCAGTGGTCTCCATCTCCACCAAAAGATTTGCAAAGCTCTTCGTGGCAGCACTACTGAGACAAGCCGAACATCCATGAAATCTTTTCCTGAAGGATCCATGAAGGATTTAAGTTCTAAGGCGTGTAACATCAATATTGGAAGAGAGTTGCCTGCTGACAGCCTGTAGGCATTAGCAGTGAAAGTTTTGATAAAATAAAAATCATGGCTCTCACACTTTATCTCAAATGTACAGTAAACAGCTGATTTGTATGTCCCCAGACAGCCCTGGCAGTTCCCTGTAAGTACAATGCACAAACTCTGACTGCAATTATCCTACCCTAGGAAAAACCTCTATCGGTCTACCATACCTCTGTTGTGTTGCCTCCAAACACAGCAAAAGTTCCCCTCTTCACTGCACAGAAAGCATCTGCTTGGAATACTGCCACTTTGCTGGGTTTTCTTTAGCCATTACTTTGAGAGCGGGCTGTTTTCCCAGCTCCCTGGATAACCACCGTCAGCTGTCCAGTCCCAGGAGACCCATGCCTCCTTCTAGTCTCTAGGCAGTAAAATACAAGGCCGCCCTCCCTTTCCTCCTCCTTGCAGAGTCTGAAGATACAGAGATTGTATCTCCCTGACAGAGGCAGAGCAGGGAGGAGAGAGGCCGATGGTAGCACCACCATTTTTACATTTCTAGAAGACAGGAGTGTAATGCATTACTTTGCCTTTTTCTTCAGATAATGAATTCCTCTACAATACATGGATGCCCGAAATATTCACACTGAAATCAAAGCACTGGTGACTTAACACCATGCTGAATTCCACTCGCCCTTATTTGAATCCTCTATGGTTTCACTCAACGCATATCAACCTATATAAAGGATCTATTTTTGCGCAGGTTATGGAAGCCCTGGCTGTTGTATAAGCAGGCAGAATCCATTCCAATCCCTCCTTCTGTTTGCAGGGAAAAGCTGATCTAATTCCCCTTTCTATCAATACATAATCCATGATAATGAGCTGTGCCAAATTCCCAAGATTAATATGCAAGGTTTTCTCTCCGCAGGCATTGTAAATAAAAAGGAGCCAGCATTAATCGAAATGATAATGAAATACCTTGTGGAGATTAAACGACTTGGCCCACAGCAGCCTTGGAGAGATCCAATAATTTAGCACAATATCAGAACATGACTCAGAGGGAGAGAGAGAGAGAGAGAGACAGAGTGAGTGAGAGAGAGGAGGATCAGAGGATCCATCAAAAAGTCAGCTGGAAACAGCCAACAGGACCCCAGTGTAGCCCATTTTGCATACACTAAATCTAAATGTTGCTTGAAGAGGAATAGTTTACAGGCTGAATTATTTTCAAGCTCAACTTAAAGGATACGTTCATTATTTTGGACATTAGACCCTAATTGCAGGCTTCCTACCATGAAACTGACACATACAGACCATAATTTAATTTTAATAATTTATTACGTATTGAGCTTGCTACAGCTTTCCTGCAGGCTCTTACTGGGCTACAATAGAAGTCAATGGGGCAATCGTAAATGCTTCGGAATAATTATGATGAATGTGATTTTCTGAGACAGGAAGCTCAGGGTGTATTCTTACCGGTCTCAGCATGCTCTCTCTGCGAAATTTCGCTTGCCGTGGCTTGGACATAGACCCAAGGGGGGCACTTGTTTTCTCTGCTCCCGCTGAGAACTATGTGTCAGGGGCAAGGCTGTTTACAAAACTGTATCTAGGTGAGCAGTCAATGTTCTAATTGCGAGGAGTTATAGTAGTTTAAATAAATTGTGTTTTCTTTATCAATATGCAAATGTTTGCAGCAAGGTGATCCAAAATCTACTCACATCATCGACTGTGGGGAGAACCTGTGGTGTAAGGTTGTTTTTTTAATGTAGAGATGTTAATTGGCCCACAATACTGTAACTTATCCAAATGTACAAAATAATATATATACAATAACTGTAGATCAATGCAACAACCCCATTCCATGTTTGTTCGATCAATGTTCACTATAGCTGGTAAGTCTTTGTTATAATAAAGGCAGTGTGTAGTTAGTTTTATAATGGCATCCCTGAGGATTTTGAATGTAGCATAATCAGTTTAACACTGAATGCATGCATTGAGCATGCCCTGTCAATTGCAGCTCCCTTGCTTACAAACGTATTTGCAGGTACAAAGATACAACCAGAAGTGCAGGAAAAACCAGAAGTACAGGATGGACAGAAAAGACAGAAAAGTCTGACACTTCTTTCCACTGTGGTCCTGTATCATATAATACTGCAAAGACAATTATGTATAAGACAAGCAAGTAATAGGCATGCGTCTTTATCAGTTTTTTCTCTTGAAATTATTTTAAGATTCAACAAAAAGACTATTCCAGGCAATAACACCTGTACAGGATAGACCCACAGAGGTCCTGAATCAGTAGATGTTAACATCTGTATGTTAACATGTCATTCTGTAATTACAAGGCTCACTGACAAATGAGCGCAGCATTATACAGTTAGTATTAAAAAAGCAAGGTTCAAACAACTGTTGACTAATTCAAGTGGAAACTTTTTTCATCTGGCATATAGCTTAAAATGTTCTTAAAGCGCTCTATAAGAAGTTTCAATGCACAATTCATTGTTACCAATTGCTTTCTTCTTGAAGACTGAGGATGTAGACAAAAAAAAAAAGAGCACTTTAAGTGTAACCAAGGCATCAATTGATGGCTCTCTTAAATTTTGGATTAAACAATTAAACAATGCTGTCTTTAAAAAATGCTGTCTTTCCATGACTAGGATTCATATACCGGTAGGTTTTATAGACTAGGTTTTATATACTGCATATCTCTCTTTTGCTACAGCAGGCCTCAATTGATGGCAGCTTTGACAGATCGTTCTGTGCGTTTGATTTATTTGACAGCAAGATCAAACTTCTTTTAGAATATGTTGACGACAATTCACTTATGTATCGATATCGCAAATGAATAATTAAATGTTTGTTTCATATTTATTGTAAAAAGTGTTATTTTATTCAGATGTTTAGATATCCACATCTTCATGCTATTTTCAATGCAGCAAAATCCATGCCCAACCAAAACATTTCCCTACTAAATTATTAATGTTAACAATTTTACACAGTTTTTCTAATACAATCTTTATCTCTCTTTATCTAATTAACACTTTTCGGTGGTATTATCAAACAGTTTGTGACAGACCGTCTTCAAAACCGAGTCTCCACCGGGCCGGAGATGACAAACAAGGAAGCACAACAGGGTTCCAACACAGCTTTATTTACCTCACAGGTACAGGCAGGGTTAGCCACAGAGTCCAGGGTTAACAGGAGTATAGTTCAACAGGAAACGTGAGCATAGTCCAGGAGAAAACAGGTCCTGCACCGAGGGGGGTTCACAGACCGTTCGTAATCCCCAACACTCGTGACTCTCTTCCCGTCTCTCTGTCACTCACTCTCCCTACTCCCCTCTCACCTCTTCTCCCTACGTTACACATACTTCTTCCCTCGAAGTCACACCCTCCTTTTGCATCTCTTTCCTACTCTTCTTATAGGGGCCCGCTCTCTGCTCCGATTGGCCCTTACCTTCCCCTTTAACCTTCCCCAGCCGCCTCGCATCTTGCTGAGTAGGGTGATGGCTGTCCCTGGGCTCTAGCGCCCCTAGAGGAACCTGCCCACACTGCTCCTCTCTCCATTCTACCCTCCTAACCACCCTCTGTCTGCCACAAGTTGTTATTTTCTTTCTTAATTATGATTGCAGTCTTTAGTTTACTTCATTTTACGGTACCCCAGTTTAAATTGTGAAAGCAATTAGATGTAGGCCAGGGTTAAAAATGGAGGGAATAAGTCCAGTGCAATCCTAAGAAGAAAAAAATCTGCATTCTCAGCCCCGTGCACCCAACAGTGGAAGTTGATGACAACACCTGAGACAGATCTGTGTTTTGGTAAGTACACAGAGAGGGCTACTACCCATTGTCGACCTGTGCTGGTGTTTTACAACATCCTGGACGTTGCAGTTATCAATTCACATGTTTGGTTTTATACTGTATAAACAGTGCGTGACTAAGAATATCCACCAGTATGACTTCTTCCTGCAACAAGCTAAGCAGCTACACACAGACTATATGATGGCCAGGGAAGCTCTCTCTCCTCCAAGTACAGCAGGCACACCAAGCCAAGACCCATAACACATCATCGCTCTAAGTGCTGAGAGAAACTGGTCGAAGAATAAGACTTCTAAATTCAAACTGCAGTGTTTTACTGCCTCACATTTGTAAGACTATTTCAGCTCTAATTAGGCTACTCACTGTGTTTTATTTCCTTGTTCAGTCTTAATATATTATCTAATAAATCCTCAAATGCAGCTATGTTGCTATTCTTTTCCATTTAGCCTCTTTAAAGACACTTTAGCCATGGTGCAATTATTTGTTTTGAAAAGTAATGTTAAAGGCATATTAAGTAATCTCTGTATCAACCTCTATTGGCGACCTGTAGAAATTGAACATTGACAGATCTTATCTCCTACACAAGTCTCAGTCTCAGCATCTGGTAATAGTTGAGGTAACATAAGTGGGCTTGTGGCTAGAAGGTCAGGTTTGAATCTCCAAAATGCCCGGGAAAATGTGGGAGGGAGAATAACACTCTCCCCTCCCTCAGCAACAACTGTTAATGTGCCTTTGAGTAAGGCACTGAACCCCCAACTTCTCCAATGGAGCTGCTCAGTGACCACCAGTAGAAGACTGTGGTTGTACTAAGCGCCCTGGTATGAATATACAGTATGTAACTGGACATGTACCTGGTTAAATATAGGTCAAAATATAAAGATAGTAAACTAAGGTTATTATTGTAAACTAAAACGTTAAAAAACATTGAAATTAAAATTCAAACGAGACTTTGAGGAAAACTAAATCAGTACTAAAACAATATTGTCTACTTGTAAAACGTACTTCTGTTTAATGCAGGGTAAGAAACTCATTTTGGGTGGATTATTTTGGTTATTTAGAATTTTACTAAGTGAAAAATGCATGCAAATAAATGTGATAAATACATTATGTTTGTAATACACAATACCTGTTGCAAACATAACAACTTTACTATCATGACCTTTAAAAAATAGCACCACTACCAAAAGCACTAGAACTGAAACTAAATATAAACTAAACACTATAAACAAATAAATAAAAACTACAAAATCTACACTATCGAACTGAAAATGTAAATAACAAATCTAAAACGATATAATCATATAAAATCTAAAACTATGATAACCCAGTAGTAAACAATTGAAATATGGTAATAAACACAATTTGGCCACATCAAATAAAATACACACACAGTCTAAAAATTAGAATTTGAACCATTATTTGATTATTTTTTTAAATGCAACGTTGTTTTCACAAGGAGTGTGAATAATTATATGTCTGAATAATGAATGTGTGGATGAAATGGCTTGTTGTCAAAGGGTGGCTGGTTGGCATTATCTTAGACCCCCAAATCCATTGGCCTTTCTAGTGTTCATCTGCACTTTTATATGACTGTTGTGCTATAAATATGACTGTGAAACTGAGAAAAACAGAACAAAAAATGTATGAAATAATTGTTCATCAATGCAACAACCTCATTCCACATTTGTTCCTTGTAACTGATGTCCTTATAGCTTCTAAGTCTGTTATAATAAAGGCAGTATGTAATTAGTTTTATAATATATACATATAATATAAACAAAACAACAAGAACAACCAAATCAGGTACAGATTTATTTCCACTGTGGCCCTGTATCAAAAAATTTAGAAAAAACATAAGCAGGAAACACTGAACAATATGCATCATTTCAAAACTAGGTACTGTATGTATCTTTAGCCATGCATGTTTTTTCATTATGATCTCTTGACCACGGACTTGTAATTATTTATAGATTCCCTGTTGTGAAGTGCAACATTCCAGGCAATAGCACATGTATAAGTAATAGTGCTTATGTTAACATCTGTCACATAGGTAGGCTACTTATTCTGTACTTGTGAGACTCAATGACAAATGAGATGCTGTGGCAGCCTTCCATATGACAGTTTTAGCATTAGTGAAGAATGGATGGAATGATTGACTTACAAGTTTTGTCAGTTTCGTCAGAGGCGTCGGGGCAGTCGGGCTCGCCGTCACAGAGCCAGGCCTCGGGGACACACGTTTGCTGGTCATGACAGTGAAACTCCCCTACATCACACAAGATTGCCTCTGGATGGAACGAGGAAAGGGTGGAGAAAGACACAGAAAAGACGCAGCATGAGGTGATGGGAGTGAATGGGTGGATCGCATGTTTCATCAGAAAACATGCACTAGATGTGCACTGAACATGAGTAATGGCTTCACCTTGAATTTCTTGGGAACTAAATGGTGTGTGTGAGACGGTATTGATCCTAGAAAATTAGTATTGTTGTGAAATTCAGGTCATCATCGTTGGAAGCATAAAGCTGAATAAAACATGGTTAAAAGGTATTTCAAGAGGCTGCTGCTCTGAGTGAATAAGCGAAAGTGTTGCTAAAAGTTAGAAAAGGTTGACGATCAATAGAGTCTATGCTTTAGTTGGTGGCGTATCTTTTGCACACCACAATTCATATAATAATTAATCGTCGGAA
The DNA here is from genome assembly GCA_900312575.1 of Acanthochaenus luetkenii. Classification (NCBI taxonomy): domain Eukaryota; kingdom Metazoa; phylum Chordata; class Actinopteri; order Beryciformes; family Stephanoberycidae; genus Acanthochaenus; species Acanthochaenus luetkenii. Next base: position 9,959 of record OMOT01060247.1, on the reverse strand, counting down.
CATGAGGCTGCCATACATTTTTCTTCCAGAAGATTAGAACGCTGCCAAAGAGACAGAAGTCGCCCAGGCATTGTGTTTCTGACAGCCGCTCTCATCTAACAAAGACGTAATGTCCTTTGTGCCTCGGCAAACTATTACAAAGTAGCCTTGGCAAGTTTGTTCTTATCTCTTTGTCTCCTTGGACGTTGTACTTGGATTTTGGGGGGGCAGTGAAAGCCCAGTCAACTAAAAAGTCATCACAGCCTCTCAATATAGCAAGCATCTGTCAGAGTGTTGACATGTTTCCTGCCAGCAGCTGTCAGAGACTCGGCTCGATCATTCAGGGGAGTGACACAAGCTTTTGCTAAAGATTTGACACTGCAATGTGACCTACCGCTACCTCTCCTCAGTTCCGAGGAAAAGCGGTAATTTGTTTCTGAGCTTAACCCACAGACAATCAAACAGGCTCCAACTCTCCCTCCCACTCGCTCTCCATCTCCACTTCTCTCCCAGTGTGTTCCTAACCCATTAGTGGTGGGAGTGGAGCAAGTGGGAGATCAGGTCTGCAGCGTTTGAACAGTGGGAGTGATAATTCAACGCACCGCTGCTCCCTGCCCCGGCACCCTCCAGCAAATTTACTACCCAGGGACAAATCTGAAAAGGTCAAACATCTCATCCATTCTACCTCTTCTACTCCCCCTGATGCAATTTATCAGAAATCTTGATTCAAGGTCTCTTTTGAAATATTCAAAGCCTTTTTTCATGTTTTAAAAGGGGACGTTATTAAAACTGCGAGCATACTGATCATTGCAAACCAGAGGCTTTGATACGCTACTTTGAAACAAAATACATTCGAAAAACAAGTCATGTTGAGCAGAAAATAATTGCATCTCAGGGTAGACTACTGCATGAGAAAACGCTGCACTAACAAAAAAGTGGAGCAGGGCCGATGATATCAGCCAAAATAACAGTATATCTTTCCAACTACGTCTCACAACAAGGTTAACTTGACCAACAGTTTAGTGCCTTCTTAAGCCATCACCAAGCAGCAAGAGCAGAGTGAGCCACTAATCATGTAAGTAAGTAGAAGAAAGAAAAAAACATTCACTAGAGCAACACATACTCAGCCTGGGCTTGGGGTTGGTAGAGGCATGCTCGGTTTGCAGAAGTCTCTGTAGAAATGTCTCTAACTCCTTTGAACTGGACTGATTACCATTGAAAAGCAGAAGGCTGGTGGCTGAGAGGCCATTTCTTCAGCTGGCGGTAGATGCCATGAAAGAGATGGACCCTGGTCCTCGTACCAGCCCAGCTACCTATTGATGTTCTACCTTCCTTTATGCCACTCTGCCTTGAAAGCAAAGGGCCAAATATGAGTCATCCAAATAACCTCGATTCATCTTCCCCTTCAGATTTGCCGAACGCCTCTCCTTGACTCATACTGCGTTGTCGCTGCAGCTTTGGGGACTGGATAGAAAAAAGGGGACAGACACACAACTGAAGGAAACTACCTAGTACATTATTCTTTTTGTCCTCTTTCAGGTTTAAAATACCACTACATTTGCATGAGAAAGATACACACAGGGGCAATGTATCACTAGGCAATATGGTTATTTGCAAATAATTCTGTACAAACAACAAGCGGGTGGCTACAGTAAGAACAACCAAAAAAATGGCAGCAGCCTTAAGTGAGTGGGGAAGAAAAACAAACTGGTACCATTACCATAACAGTGGGGGATGTTCAGTGGAGCTCAGTCGGGCACATTATCATGAGCTTCATTCCTGACACCCGACCGCCACCACTGGCACAACACGGTCGCTCATTTAAGCCATTGAGCCTTTGAAACGTGCCAGATGTTTCGCAGAACAACAAAGTCTCATTTGGAGACAGGCAGACAGGCAGATAATGGCTTACAAACCTGGGAAAGGAAGATCAGCCAGCGCGCTCTGTAGCAGCATACAGTTTGATCAAGTTTAGTTTAGGTTTTGCTTGAGATGAGGTATGCATTCTAGAATGTTGACCCAATGACGAAACACATCCAGCACTGCAACATGATCCCTCAGATAGCAAACCTCTGAATTTGGCATTGTGAAATGGCATCCTCTAATATCCTCATCAAGGATTATTTGCTCACATGCCCATTGAAACAAAACTAAAAGCAGCGATGCAATACACTGCTTGCAGAGCTGAATGAAATGTCAGCTATGTTGTTGGGCTGAAAAAAAAAAACTACATGTCCCAGAATATTCCTCAACCGGGCCTATCTTAGAGTTGCAGGTTGAGAAATAGCTGCTATCTCAGGAAGCTATTTGCAGCTCATCCAACTTGCTCGGCTCTACATAGAAAGCTGTGCGTGAACTTGACAGGTCATTGATAGTCCATTAGACTTGTATTACACTCATGGCACTCAAGGTCACCCAACGACCAGCTTGGGGCGAAACAGAACAATGGAGTAGTAGCTGAATAAATGTGAATACTAGACAAGAACATATACGTACATTCACACACGCAATAACACACACACACACACTTAATGAATTATAAAGGGAGAAATCCATGTTAGAAGAGGCACAGATAGCAATTTCTCCACTAACAGTAGCCTCTGTAGACCGGAATGTAATGTAGCCACAAAGCCACAAGGGCGCGCGTCTGGCTTTTTCTCCACTGGAAAAACTCTTGCTTTCTTGCTCTTACTACCATCATTGCTCTCTCCACCTGCACGTAAAACCCACAGCTGACTGCAACACGTTCATACCCCTTCTCTGGGGGTTCTTGAAAGCCATTCTGGGAAACAGGAAATCACTAACTTAAGTAGAAAGTGGATGAGGCAGATTGACGGAAAGTGGGTACACCATAAAAGTAAATTACAACACTTCATCACAAAATAACTCCTGGAATGCATCGAACATCATAGATTGATGACAGTGTAAGTCTGTAAGAGGGTCCAAGGGTGGAATTTTCCTTTAAGAGATGCATGAGCTGTGTAACACAAATCAAGTGGATCTAACAAGTTGGAATATATATTTTCCCCCTGGTCTAATGAGGACAATTGTACAGGAACACAAATGCACATGCACACTCTCACATACCAAAAACCCACCTGCACAAACATAGATTAGTGTATGCAAACCCTGTCACAGTATCAGAGCAGACTTTGCTTCATGGCCAGCTGCAGGTCATATGCATTATGGATGAGTGATGGGCTGTGGGCCAAACTAAGCAGGTTATTAAGTATAACCACAGTATAATGCGCTCTCTCCCTTAATCGTCATATCTTCAATCTGCCAAAAATTGCAATGCAGTGTGACGCACCTCAATGATGCCTCACACCTTTATAATGACTTTATTACAAGCGTATCTATAGAACTGACATACACCATGTGGTATTTAGACTCAAGTGCCATCCACGTCAACTCTGATCAGAATATGAAGACTAGAGAGAACACCGTGACTCTGCTCATGCTGATAACGGTTTCAGAATGTCACACCGTTTCTGGACGCATGCCCACATTTACGCATGCCCACATTTACACAAATCTGGGAACATCAGTTTATCAGCAAGCCCACGTCCCTCTCTGCTGGATCCTTGAAAGATTTATAAAAAGAATTCGTAGAGATCACTAAGCCAACTCATGTTAGCGAACTGTTTAATGAAAGGGGAGAGAGAAAATAATGATGCACTAAGAGAGAGAAAGTAATTTTGTTTACACATTCTAGCATACAACTGGCTCCAGGAAACGCCGGCTCGTACCCGGGGCTCTTCCCCATGGCAACGCTGAGCAACTCTGCATTCTAGCCATGAAATGGGTAAGAACTCAATGCAGCAGGACTATGGGGCCTTCATTAGACAATGCCTGACCTTCACCACAGAGCGAGGTCACTTATTTTCTCAACAACAGAGGCATGTCAACAAATTATTAAAAGAGAGCACCATAAGAAAGTTTCAGAAGACAATGCTGGAATGGCCTCCAGCTCCTTGGCATAAGTCCCCAAACCAGTAAACAATGAATGATTCATAAGACTGGTTGCTGTGTGGTGTTCGCTGCCTTTTTACTCCACGTGCAATGGAAGGCTTTACAGTACAATGCATTCACACTATATCCCAGGGGTTACTTAATCATTGCAGTGGTAATTGCTGTATTTGACAAGCCAGAGCTCTTTTTTGCATTATCTGAGAATCATCTAATGGTCCTCGTGGCCAAACTGTAGTTTTGTTTTGTTGCTACTCTTCAATTGGTCAGATCAAACATTGATTGACAGGCTTCTCAATCCCTCCCTGCACTCAAAGGGAAAATCCACCCTAAAACAGAATTTACATTGTGCTATTCCAATGATTTTGGACAGTAAAGTCAATAACTACAATCATATACAACTATCTCCCTAAGCTGGAAATCAAAGCATCAAGACTTGCATCGATGATGCAATCAGGTGACACTTTTTGTGTTTGATCTGTGGGCTCATAGAATTTTTGTTTGAGATCTTCCATCCAAATTAGTTTTATTTGAATGTAGGGCTTCCAGCTGTGTTTCAGAAAATGTGCCCATATCCCAGTAAAATCACCACGGTTGTTGTTATGGTGTCCTAGGAGTTGTTCCATTATTCACGGTCTATGGAGCTGCTCCAGGATTTGTCTCTAGATTACATCATCACTACAGTATGTCTCTCTGCTGTTCATCATAAGGAGAGGCTGGCATGTCAAATTTGGACTCACTCAGGCTGAGATATGGCAAATGCTGCACCTGCCTATATGCCTACTATATTTTTCACTCCAGTTGTGGCTACTTATTCCAAACTTACTAGAAGCAATTCCCTGCATTACTAAAGTGATTATAGCCTCGTCCGAGATGGTATTGGTACCATTTCTTAGTCTACATTTTTGCGTGCACATTTTAAGGGACACTGTTTTACAAAATCTTGGCTGTTTTAGCATTAATCCAAGGCATATTAGGCTGCTAATAACATTGTCTTCACAAACAATAACCTCATTTAGCTTAATAAGCAAAGAGTTATGAGCATTCATTCGTCAAAAAGGGAGTTCTCTACCAGGCTAGTAACTGCAGAAAACAAATGTAAGTATGTAAAATACGTTTTAGCAGTTTTCTAGATTGTGTACCATTAAAAGAAAGATTACATGTTGCATGCTGTCGATTGTAAACTACATTTTACAGAGACAGCAGAATCCTGTTTAACCTGCTGTAGGCAACACTACAGAATCTCCCACTATTACGTTTGGGGGAGCAAACCTGTGCTTTTGCATACCCGCTTTTTCATCATACAACTTTACAATTTTTTTTGTACGTTTTTTGCTAGTTTGGATCAAAATAGTGAAATATGTCGGTGTAATGTAGCCGATGCACCTGTTACTAGACCCACGAGAACTATTAACCTGATACGTAAGCTATGCTTACTACGTTATGCATTCTGGCGATTTCTCTGGTTATGCATCATCTTGCCACGCTCAGCTGAAGAAGTCAAGACTGATGTGGCTTGTTGGTGCAGCCAGGCTACAAAAAGACAGAAAATACAGCTAAAACAAGACAGACGTTACTTAATTTTCCAAAACTGCCCAGCAAGAAGGTGAAACAAGCCGAAGGACCAGAACAGGTAGCTTGCTGGATGGATGTGTACAGCTACAGCCAGGCGTAATGTTATAGGTTTGGTGATGCGTAGGGTCCGGGTTTTTGCTTTGCTTATTCCTTTTTTTTGGTTCCGTTAGTGTATCGTTACGCATAAACTATTAAAAATGCTGTATAAGGCACCGCTTTGGCGTTACGCACAGTTACCAGTTTGTATTGCACGTCTCACTTAGTCACTGAGCGCTCACTTTGAATACGATACCAAAACGCAAACCTGCCGTGCTCATGGGTATTCCCTTGTGTCTCCTATATCTCCCTGTTTGTCTCTCTCTGGTTGTGTGTGTGTGTGTGTGTGTGTGTGTGTGTAGGCGTGGCTTCCTCCTACTACCCTGGTTTCTGGATCACCTGCAGACAATCATCTAATCAGCCTACACACCTGTCATCAAGCTCATCATCCACAGTATTTAAACCCCGGTCCTTCACAAGTTTGTTGCATCACCTATAAGGTAGTACACGGCCCAGCATTTCCAGTCAGACGGTCTTAGTCTCATTGTGCTATTTACTCTGCTCCAGCATTACCTCTCTGCCTGAAGTTCCCGGTCTCCTCCCTCGCCAGCCGATCTACTCGCCAGCCTGCCTCTCTCCAGACTCTGGACACTCATTCTGCTTTCCTCTGCTTACTCCTCATAATAAACTCAGTCATTATACATCACTCCCGGTGTCCGTGTTCTGCGTTTGGGTCCACCTGTCCACAAGTCGTAACAAAACCAGTTGTCTGTTCAGTCACTTCTCTTAGTGTAATACAATTTCAAATAAACTTGCAAAGACTTTCATGCTCATTTGATGAGCAATCGCAAAAACTGAAAGATCAGCTCTTCAGACAAGACTGAAGAAAACTGAAGATTGAAAAATAACTTTCGTTTGGTTAAATTAACATTTGTTTTTGAGGCTGTTATTCTTACATTCTTACATTCTATTAGAGCTGGCTTCACCTATAGACTGGCTTCACCTGTAGACTGGCTTCACCTGTAGGTCTACAGCTGGTAGCGTCACACAATTAATTATAAATAAATATAACTGATTTGATCATCCATCTTCCTCTATGGTCGGCCAGTTGTTATTATATTATACCATGGCGGCCAGCCACGGTAAGATCATGACCCACCATGCCGAGAATATTTTCAAAATAATTATTTCAGTGTGTCAGCTTTAAAAGTGAAAAGAGTTATTGGTCAAGACTGAAGGCTCTATATTGCAGGAAATTGCACGTACAGGTGTACATTAAATGACATTTTTGCTGCCAAGGAGGTGGTCGCATGAACCCCATCCAAAACCTCTTCTTGCCTGTCACTTACTAATCTTACATCCCCCACTTTTAACTGTAACTAGGTGCCTATGCCCACCACTCCAAAGCTGACAAACGGAATGTTTGTCCAAGAAACGCAAAGCAAAACTCAGAAACGCAAAGCAAAATCCAGGAAATGCAATTGCAGTTCAGTGCTATCTGCTTAAAAAATTTAAAAAGGCAATCTGAGTGAAATTGAATAAATTAAAATGTTTTTTCAAACTAAACTTACATTTTGTTTGCGAAGACTGAATTTGGATGCAAATCTGATCTCTTTGCACTTTTATATTTTGCAATGTTCAGAGCTTTGGGTTGCTCTTGTTTTTTGGTTTGTGATCCTCGTTTCTTTGCATACTTGGACAAAATGTATTTCCATACATCTACTCACCAACTTTTAAAACATTCATTCTTACTTTGTTGCAGTTTTTCAATGCATTTCCCATGGCCAGTTGACAAAGGAAGTATACTTTGTGAATAAAGTCGTGGTTGTACAAGTCAAATTAGCCACATATTTTCATCCTAAGAAGCAGCGGTTACTATTTGTATTGCCCAGTTTAGTTGAGGTATGGACACCAGAATTTAATTTGGGCAAATAGGATGAATCTATGGTGTTTCAATTAGGGGGGATGGAATGGTCTTCTCTGTTGCAGCCCCACTTTGTGATTGAGGCTGACAAAATGGCAGGATTGTTACATACAATCCTTGCCTAGTGCAGTTTAAGTAGACCTACACCAACTAGATGACAGACCCCCCAAACATTTTTTTTGAAAATGACTGAAGGCACTTGTCAAAATGCAACCTTGAGCGACAGAGTTCCTGTGTGAATTGGTTATTGACCAATGAGGTGGGGATGGGACACTCTTCTCTGCAGTCCCACTTTATGATTTAGGCTGATGAGACATTTTTACATCAAAATCTTGCCTAGAACGAGAACACATTAAATATATACTTAGAGGCGTCTGAGCTATTCACTCCTTTGAGCATAGCCTATGTGAATTTCATTTGCATGAGACTATGTCATTATACCGCCAATAATCGAAATGACTCACCCCGCCTCACTCTCTCCTGCCCCATTTCCATGCCCCATCCAAGGTCACCTAATCACCGTGTTCCTTCAAAGACCTCCATCTTAACCAGGAGCAGTCTGAGGGATTTATGCCCTGGCCCACGTCATGATTACCAATCAGGTCGAGTAATAGCTGCTTAAGCAGACAGGGTTTTTGTCATCACTGGGGGGTGAAGTGCCAGTCAAGGTTTCCACTGGACTCGTCCAGTACAGGCTGATGCTCTGTGAGGGGATGTCAGTGCCTTGGGTATAGCCTTCAGATTAAACTGCATTATGGGAGTGGAGTGAGAGCTGTTACAGTGAGGGATCACATCCTCCATGGCCCCGCTGTATCACTGCAGATGCTGAATGAGCCATTTGTTACTTATCAACAACATATCCACCATGACAAGGGACATATTACCTTGAGAATACTGGTCTAAATCTGAATGCTCTACCGAAGACAATAAGGTCG
>OMOT01060240.1:0-16827 GCA_900312575.1 Acanthochaenus luetkenii | reverse complement strand
AACCTTTCTACACCAAAGATTGATCAGGACTTAAGTACACCAGATGTAGACCTTAATCTGCCCAAAACTGACCATAAAAGCACTGATGTAGATGTTCAAACCCCAGATTTTGACATTGTAGCTCCATTAGGTAAAATCAACTGGCCTCATTTGAAATGGAAGAAACCCAAACTTCACGGCCCAAAAGCTGATATGGACATAGATGCAGACCTGAACCGACCGGATGTTGATCTCTATGTTCCAGTGATTGAGGGTGAGATTAATGCACCAGATGTTGACTTGAATTTATCCAAAGCTGATGTTGATGTAAAACCAGATGTTGACATTGATGCCCCGTCTGGCAAAATTAAGTTCCCAACACTCAAAAAGCCAAAAGTTCGTCTTTCTGGGACAAAGATAACAGCCCCAGATGTTGACATTGATACATATGTGAATGCACCTGACCTCAATCTCTCTCCTCCTCAAGTTGGAGCATCACTTGATGGACCTGATGTGGATCTGGATTTGCCTGCTACACATGTTGACCAACCTGAGATGGATTTCAACACTCCAAATATAGACATTGAGGCTACATCTGGCAAGTCAAAATGGCCCACTCTTAAAAAGCCAAAATGGACAGTCTCAGGTCCTAATGTTAAAGGACCAGATATAGATTCTGATGTTACAGCACCTGACTTGAGTCTCTCCACTCCAAAGATTGCTACAGAGATAAGTGCACCAGATGTAGATCTGAGTTTACCAAAAGCTGACCTGGAAGGCTCCATGGTAAATTTTGATATTGAAGCTCCGTCTGGAAAATCCAAATGGTTCAACACAAAGAAAACTAAATTTAGCTCACTGAAGGGACCAAAGGTTGATGATGATGTGAATACGCCGGACTTGGATCTCAAAGGGCCTGATATGGATATGAGTGAACCAGATTTTAACCTTTCTGCTCCAAAAATTGAGGGTGGCATTAATACGCCAGATCTTGATATCAGCTTGCCTAATGCTGATATCAAAAGTACAGATGTGGATCTTAATGCTCCAGAGGTCAACCTTGATCCACCCTCTGGTAAGATGAGGTTTTCTAAATTTAAACTACCAAAAATCAAAGGGCCAAAAGTAAAAGGTCCTGATGTGGATGCTGATTTAAAGGCACCAGACATTGATGCCGGTGTTGATTTACCTAAAGTAGATGTAGATGCACCTAATATTGACCTAAAAGCACCTAATATTGACCTAAAAGCACCTAATATTGACCTAAAAGCACCTAATATTGACCTAAAAGCACCAAATCTCTCCTTGTCCACACCAAAAATTGAAGGAGGTATTGATGCTCTAGATCTTGATATAAATGTACCAAAGGCTAATCTCAAGGGTGCTGATGTGGACCTTCAATCTTCAGAAGTTGATGCCCTATTTGGAAAATTTAAGCTCCCTAAAATGAAATTGCCAAAGTTTGGCTTAACAGGGCTATGGATGAAAGGACCTAATCTTGATGTTGATACTGACCTCAAGACCCCAGAGTTGGATGGCTCTGTTCCTGATGTAGATGTGAAGCTGCCTAAAGCAGAACTAACAGTGCCTGAAGTTAATGTAAAAGCACCAGATTTGAATCTAACCCAATTTGAAGGTGCGGCTCCAGATTTGAATCTCAGCCTGCCTAAAACAGATCTAAAAGGACCAGATGTAGATCTTAAAACACCAGATATTGACATTGATGCACCTTCTGGAAAAATAAAGATGCCAAAATTCAAAATGCCAAAATTCAACATATCAGGACCAAAGACTCAGGTACGAGATGTTGCTCTCGATGTCAAGACCCCAGATGTCTCTCTTCTTGATGTAGATGTCAGATTGCCAACAACTGATGCCAAAGCCCCTGCAGTTGAATTAAATACACCTGACTTCAACCTCTCCTCCCCCACAATTAAAGGAGATCTTAGTGCTCCAAATCTGGATCTGAATCTGGCAAAAACAGATATCACAGGCCCTGATATAGACCTGGATGTTGATGCTCCCACTGGAAAACGTACATTTCCATCTCTTAAATTGCCCAATTGGAACTTGTCTGGACCCAAAGTAAAAGGTCCTGACCTTGATGCTGATGTTGACCTTTCAGTTCCTAACACTGACATAAATTTACCAAAATCATATCTCCAGGGGCCTGATCTTGAACTGAAATCCCCATGCCTCAATATCTCTGGCCCAAAGATAGAAGGAAACATACCTACTCCGGATCTGGACATGAATTTGCCCAAAGCTGAAGTCAAAGGACCTGATGTGGATCTTAAAGCACCTGATGTGGATCTTGACAAATCTGGAAAAATCAAGTTGCCTAAAATTAAACTGCCAAAGTTTGGTTTTTTGAAACCAAAAGTGGAGGAACGTAATCTAGATATTAATGCTGACCTAAATGCTCCAAAGTTGAACATGTCAGTTCCTGGTGCAGATCTCCAGGGGCCTGATCTGGACCTGAAAGCACCAGACCAAAATGTACTGGCTTCAAAAATTGAAGGTAACCTTTCTGCACCAGATTTAAATTTGAATTGGCCTACCGCTGACCTAAAAGCCCTTGATGCTGAGTTGAGAATGCCTGAACTGAATCTACCAAAAGTAGAGGCAGATCGTCAGGCATCTAATGCTGATCTTGATACATCTGGAAAATTAAAGCTTCAAAAAATTGAGCTGCCTACATTTGGCCTATCCAAACCAAAACTGGAAGGACCAGATCTCCAGGCACTGGATCTCGACCTGAAAGTACCAGACATTAACCTTTCTTCACAAAAAATTGAAGGAGACCTCTCAGCACCAGATGTAAATGAGAAGTTGCCAGCAGCTAAAGTAGAAGCACCTGTTGATATTAAAGGAGATATCTATGCTCCAGAAGTGGATATCAACATGCCCAAAGCGGACCTCAAAGGGCCTAACGTACAGTTAAAAACTCCAAATGTAGATATTGATGACTCCCTGGGTGATTTCAAAATGCCTCAATTTAAGCTTCCAAAACTTGGTCTTTCAAGTCCTCAAGTAAAAGGTCCCAGTGTTGATATTGATAAACCAGATTTAAGGGTTCATCCTTCTGTTGAGATTGGGGTAGATGCCCCTACAGCAGATGCCAACATCTCTGTACCTGAAGTGGACTTAAGTGTTCCTAACCTTAATCTATCTGCCCCAAATTTGGAGGGAGATGCTGACATTGACTTAAGTGTGCCTCATATCAAAGGGCCTGAAGTAGATGTGAAAACTCCAAATGTAGATATTGACATTGAAACGTCAAAATTGCCACATTTCAAGCTGCCACAGTTAGGCCTTTCAGGGCCCAGAATAAAAGCCTCAGAGGTTGATGCTAGTGCAGATCTGAATGTGTCACATGATGTGAAGGTCAAGGCTCCCAATGTTGTAGGAGAGATCAGTTCATCTGATGTCAGTGTTTCTGCCCCTGAAGTTGAGGCAAGTGTCAACACGCCTGAACTGGCCATCACAGCTGAGGGAAATTCAGAAATTAAAGATTCTCCAAAAAGTAAGCTGAGATGGCCCTTCAAATGGAGGGTGAGGTCTGGTTCAAGTACTGAGGATGAAGGAAGTGGGGTTGACTCTGAAACTGACTTGTCTAATGTTGAGGTGGAGGTTCCAATATTCAAATTCCACAAACTACCCAGGAACAACATTGATGATGTTGGAGGATTCAGTGATAGTATTGGCATACCAAAAACATATGGAAGCCTAAATACGGTGAGAAATGATTATATCATTAGCAAGGGGATTCACTTGCCAAAAGTAAGTGTAACATCAAATACCAGAGAGAAGATTGACATTATGGAAAGATTGAAAATGGCCAAGGAAAAAACACCTATAGTTAATGTCTCACCAGCCGAAGTGAAAGGTGATGTTGGTCTGAAAGGGGAGCTCGCTGCCCCAAGTCTTGATGTGAGCACCTCTACAGAATTGGTTGACTCAACTTTGGTGAGAGGAGGCACTTTCAAAGTTGTAAAACCTGAGTCTGGACTAGGTCTGGAACACCCTGTAGTTGCTTCATCAGAGGAGAATTATAGCTTGTCACTAAGCCTCTCCAATATGCTTGGTCTAAATATGAAGGATCCAGACACTGATTAATTCTGCCTTGTGTACCATAAAAATTAAACGTCAATGCAACAACTTTGTAAATACATGTAAGTAAACCAATTCAACCCCTTGGTTTGTGACTATACAAGGAGAATAGACATAACTGTGTTTCATTTATGTTTGCATCAGATTTCTACAGTTATTGTAAGCCATAGTATCAGTCTTCTGAAATGACATGAGGTAGCTTACTGAAGGAAAATGTTTTAATAAACTATGTGTATAATCCTGATATTTATCTTTTTAGCTTTTTTCAGCTTTTTTACTTGGAAGTAGAAGTTATCTGGAAGTGTATTACTTCATTTTTAAAATTAAGTAAGTGGTAACAGAATTGTATGAGAGAATTGTAATGTATGCATTTGTTAAATATTTGTTAAATAAATAACTCAATACATTCAACATGATTGTTATTCTTTACCATTATAAAATAAGCAAATTAATCAAATGGATGACTTGTTTTGTACAGATACTTCGTTAGATTCGCATGACTGTGCATAAAGGTATGAAGATGAATAAGATAAATAACACTGATCAATATATTATGAGTGAGTCCCTATTAAAAAGAAAAAGGCTGTTGTAATTGTGTATTATATGAGACGTGCTAGTTTGCTGTTGATATGGGAAATTACATCTCAATTTTTTGCCAAAAAGTTATTGCAGTTATTTATATTGTTTAGACATTTATTTATTTCATACTGAGAAAACATGGACACTAAAGACAAAAATCCTATCGTTACTACAAACTAATAAACCTGAATGAAATAACTTTGAAATGAGCACAGATAAGAGTACAACTGTAGTTTTGGATCAAATGTAACTAATTAGATTTTTGACATTAGTTCAGTTAGTCCAAAGTCAGGACAAATCAAACTATTATATATCTATTTTTCATCCTGATCTTTCCCACATAGTTATTTTCCATATAATATACAATAACATTGACAATTCTCTTGATAACTACACAAAGTTTGTGTAAAATGTTATAATTGGACATATTTTAACAAGTAATTTACTTTGAGAAATCCAGAGCGTAAAAGTGTATCGCCAAAAATGTCATCATAAACAAAAAAATTGCATATCAACTGAACTCCGCCATCCACAATGTACCTTATATTTTATAGCCAGACATTGAACATAAGTGCCTTATATTATCAGATACTGAACACACAAATACCCTTTATTACAAGCCAATATGCTGTTTGATCTGTAAAGAAGTGCTCATATAAGAGATACTAATTAAAGCACCCCATGATGCTGACATTCTCTTCAGTAAACATAATTTTCACTTGTCAGTAATCCTTACGCCAGGCCTAATTCCGGAAATCACTTCCAGAATCACCAAAATGACTAATATTAAACCATATTTTGTCAAATCCAACAAAGCTTATGAAGGTTTAAAAAACCCTAGCATTTACTAACATGAAAAAAAAGAAGACAGGAGACATATCTATATACAGTTCCTAGAGTAAAACTGTGGAAGCTGCTAGTTAATGAGTCTGTTGCCAGCGTAAGGGCCAGTCCTTCTCTATCCAGCTTTGTAGCAGTCGCAACACATCAATGCGCTGGTAGATCCGGCAAAGTTCGGTAAGCTCAGTGACTGTCTTCTGGTTGTAGCGCAGCAGGAACTCCTGGGTGGGACTGTGGGACAAGGAGCCCTGGGTCCGGTGCTCCAGCAGGGTCAGTTCATCGTAGCTCATTCCCCAGCGACTGGCAAAGTTCTTCCAGTTCTTGATGGTGCAGTGGTTTGGGTCCAGTTTGAGTCGCAGTAAGTCCAGAAGATCTTTGTCATTCATAAGGTCACTGATCTTGGGCGGAGGAACTGGGCAGCAACACTTTTCACAGGAGCTGTTGAAGAACTGCAGCTCTTTGGGGAAGTCTAAACTCAAAGACGGACAATGAAAATGGAATCAGCCCCATGTGCTTAAGCACTACATGGATTTAGAAAGTAACTCATTCACTCACATACATATTAATGAATTAACTCACTCACTCACTCATTCATTCATTCACTCACTGTTAGCCTATCTGCTCCTAGTGCCCTTTAGGAGGCATGGCAATGTTTATAGACACTGAACCAGGATCATTCACTTGCCTCCTCTGCAATACTGCTGAACTGTGTAGGGGGCTGCACATCTATGACATTGTGTGTCCTTGTTAAAAGAATAAACCATGTTTTGGTGAAATTGGACCATTGGTCAACTTACCTGTTATGTAATGAGAACATAAACACTAAAAACACTAAAATTATCCATATGTTCCTGGTAGGTAATTCGCTCCATGCTAACAATTTAGCACAGTGTTTTTCTACCCTGTCCTCAAGGCCCACCTGTCCTGCACGTTTTTGCTCCAGATCTACTCTTGCACACCTGATCCAGTTAAGGTGTCTTGAAAATGTGTATTGCTAAATCTATTGACATAGTCGTCAAGTTGGCATCAGTGCTACTAGCACTCAACATAGTGTATGCTTAAGTGTTAGCATAGAACACCGGAACCAACAATCTGCAGAGTACACATTTTGGTGTCAATGGACCTCATTCTGGAACATTTTCCTAAGTGTCTTCTTAAATATCTTCCTAAGAACTTCTTAAGAACAAATCTAAGAAATAGCTCTGCCATGAACACGTGGAAATGTGTTCTTAACCCTCCAGACTGTTCTCGGCTGTGATCCTCCAATGAGGAATGCCACTGATTCTTAAATTGAACATGCATTCTCGTGAACTTGAATTTACATACAGAAACGCCTCACCAGCTCCTTATGAGGGCATGAAAACATAGTAACGTGTGTAAAACAGAAGGTTTTATTTGTCACATGCAGCGTCATACTAGTAAGATGGGCAGTGGAATGTTTCTCCACTGGCTCTTACAATGTCACACCCAAGGGAAAAAATAAAACCAACAATATGAAAATAACAACAGAGAACAAATATGGACTATGAAATTATAACCAACAATAAGAAAATAACAACAGAGAACAAGACAGTATATGGACTATTAATACTAGAGTGACCAAACGTCCTCTTTTACCTGGACATGTCCTCTTTTACCCTGACATGTCCTCTTTTACCTGGACATGTCCTCTTTTACCCTGACATGTCCTCTTTTACCTGGACATGTCCTCTTTTACCCTGACATGTCCTCTTTCTGGGTCCTAAAACATCTGTCCGTCTGTCTGTTTTTAATTAATTCCTTCAAATGTCTTTGCATTGCTTGTTCCACTGACCATTTACCCAGAAATTATCATTTTTAATATCGTTTTTCGTTCCATAAGTGTAATGCTGCGTATCGACTATTTAAAATGTTGTATAAGGCTGCCGTTACGCACAGTTACCAGTTTGTATTAAACTATTCTGTAATTCCATTGATTGTTGCTCAGTTAGATCTAGGTGGCTCCTTTTCTCTATTAGATATTTTTTGTATAGCACTCTTGCAAAGACGTTCATGCTCATTTGATGAGCAATCGGAAACTGCTGTGAAAGATCAGCTCTTCAGACAAATATGGACGGGCAGACAAGACTGAAGAAAACTGAAGATGTAGAATAATTTACTTTTTCTTTTTGAATACATGAGTAGGCTCTACTTGTGGATCTTGATAGGTCCTATCTATATTCTGTAGGCCCATATGATATATTTTAGTTATGGATATTCACATGTTTCTTTACAGAATGTTTCCATTCTATTCCACTATGGCTCTATAGCCACGCGACTGAGTTTAGTGCTGATTTATTTATTCACTGCCATTTGCAGGGTTTGTGTAGTGCTTTTATTTATTTTGTCACGATGCCTTGTAGAATCATGACTATTAATGTGAAACTTAATTGTTAATGATACAAATATTTTCATATTTATTATTATTATAAGTATTTCAATCCAAGGATGTCTGTAGAATTGATGTGAACGCATGATTTCTCACTAATTCAGCCCTTAAGAACACGGCGCACTCCAGTCTGGCCGACTTAAGACTGCTCTTTCATGTCCTTAAATCCTGTTCTTAGCTGAGAATGAATCACAGATAGGAAATCGGTCATGAATGACAGAATTGTCCTGGAAACGTCCTAAGTGGACTTAGTGGACTCTTAACTTTTTCTTAACTGCGTTCGAGAATGAGAACCAATGTTCTCATCACACAATGGGTAAGTTGACTAATGGGACAATCTACCAACAAATTGTGTATTCCTTTAATAATTTGATAGAATGCATTTGTCATGGAATAATTATTTAGTCATCACTTTTCTAAGATTATAAGAATGAAAGAAAGTTTTACATACCTGGTGAAATAGATGTGCATATGCATTCTTCGCCATCTTCCACAGGCTATGCCATGTGGGGAGAAATACAAATCATCATTGTCAATAATATTATCTTTAACAGTGCTTCATTCAACCCACTTTTATTTTAAGACTATAATGCAGACAATGACCTTCACTTATTGTTTCAAGCCAGCAGGCTGGCCTAAGGATTGAGACTGAGGATGATGATGCTGATTCTGTGAATTATCAGTTCTGATGTTGCGGGTTTAAATGTATGTGTGGTGTTTGTGTATAGACCAATGTAATTCTGATGTGTGACAAGAATGGGTATAGAGGGAGTCTAGGATGCTAGAATTTACTGTAACAAAACATTAATGATGGTGGTTGTTGCTTGACATGCCTTTCCTCTAAGCCATCATGGCATAAGGGATAGTCACATCACAACCAGTGTATTGGTAATTGTCACATTCCTAATAGAAAAACACAATCAATCTCCTCTCACACTTAAAAAAGCACCATCATATTTACCCTTACATGGATATAGCCATATGGTCACTCAAAAGGTGCAATGTGTACCATTTTAAACATTAATATATAATTGTCAAATTAATTGTGATATCTAAGTATAATTACAGTAAACAAATAATGCCGTGGTGGAGATGATAGTAGCGTCTATCTCACACCAGTGGTATTGTTAGAGTTAGTGTTTCTCAAAATGAAGACCACATTTCTTATCAACTCTGTTGCTTCCTGTCCCCCGTCCCCTCCCTGGCATCTCTGGCTTTACTGAAGAGGATAAACATGTTGGAAGTGATTTATCCATTGGCCTTTCGTTCCTTCCACCATCTGCCATTGAGTATGTTCATGCACACCAATATCCCTGGGAGTAATTAGCTTAAGGCAATATTTTCAATACAGCGTTTAAATGGTTCAAAGTAAAACCCAGTGTAGATAGATTCATTTAATTATCGGCCTAACGCTTGTCACTCCACTGCACTGCACCATGTTGTTTGCTTTGTAAGTAAAACATCCGGGTTACTGCGTTTGGTGACAGACACACGCAGTTTGAAAAAGAAATATCTGCCCTAATAACTTGAAAGATTGAGCACATACTGTCAATTTCAATAGTTGGAGTATTGCCTTAATCATGTACATGTAAACATACTCATTGCCTGAAACTCTGAAAGCTTTAGCTCCATTTGCACTGGAAGAACAGCGCCCTCTTCCTGTTTTGTGCCATAAAGCAATCCTGCGGATTTCCCGCCAAATCCGACCTGTTGTAACACAATGTCAAATGCAGTGTAGAGGCCAGTAGAGGCGGCCAGTCTTCTCAGTGATGGTCTCGTTTGTTTACGGTAATTACATTGTCTCAAAATTGATGAATTATTGATGGTAAAATACTATATGTAGCACCTTTAAGAAATTCAAGAACATGACGTTTAAGATACTATAGAATTAACAGTACACAGGTTTACCTGGTCAAAGCTATTTGCAAATTGTGTCATGATATGTACAGTATATGAGGATATCAAATATTTCAAAATCATTGCTCTGAAACCATGAAAGGTGAGTCAGCATTCATTAATGTTTTTTTAGAGCCCTGTTTGAACACTTTGCTCTTTCATGTTTCAGGTTCAATCAATATAATACATTTGCTATGTTTTTGCATCTTGACATTGTGCTGCTATATTTTTATATGATTTGAGTGGGAGAAGATTTGGATATTTGATTTACGGATTGCCTCTTTTGGACCTACCACCTAGTCTTAGTTTGTTTTCACATATACATGAGACAACAATGAAATAAGAATGTGTAGAAGACTATTGTGAACCAACCAACATTGTTAACAGCTTTTCATACCGACCTGCCTTATTCGGTCTGAGGAGGGAGTTAGGTATCCAGGGGGCATGGAGCTCAGATGGAGTGTCACTGCATCTAGTGTAGACACACATTACTGACTGTATAAGAGAATAGGCTAACACAGCTGTATTCACGGTATGAGTGAATAGTCTATTATCAGAGTATGCTGATAAAAAATAGGATTTGTAAAAAGATGCACTGAAGTTTCACCATCAGAAAGAGCAAGATGATGCCAGAATGCATTACTGACTGTATGTGTGGATTGTTAAATAAATAGGAATATATTAGTGAAAAGGCACATTGAGATTTGACTGCCTAATTTACCATGAGGATCTGTCACTTGGACTGGATAGTTGGCCTCCAAGGACTGAGGGACAGAGAGGGAGAGACAAAGGTAAAGTTGATGAAAAGTAACATGAATAAAGCTAATAAAGAAACCCGAGAAACACTTCAGCTTTGTTAACCCTCTACTCAGGAGCTTCATTTTCAGTCTCTGTTCATGAGACAGAGAGAACATTTCAAGTTTAGAGTCTGTAACTGTGGAAGAAAATTACACTAGTGTGTTTGAATAAAGAGGGAACAACTTGCTACAACTTGTTCCTCAATGAGTCCTCAGGCACTACAATTTACAGTACATTGTGCTTAGTTATGGTACATTTCTTACCACATTACTGTAAGACTCTTTTTAAGGACTGACAATGAGAAATCAGCACAAAGCAAACAATTTTTGTTGCTCAAGAGACAAGCAACACCATATTGTCAATAATGTCCTTTCACACAATTGAACAAATAAATGAATGGCCAAATAAATAAATAAAGGCACTTACAATTTCTGCCATAAAGCTGCTGGTATCTGTGTCTTCCACTGGTTCAGAGGTTATTCTGTCTGTTATGAAAAATGATAAATTAGCAAAGAACAGTACAGGTGTTCTATGATAACATAGCATGGTTGTCCTCATTTGATCTATTCCCACAAATCAATGCAATTATTTATCTCTCTCTACATATATGTGTTGGATCACACGTATCAACTACAGACATGCACATAAAACTCACTTCCTCAAACCAAAATACATATCCTTGTGCGGCACGGTGGCTCAGTGGTTAGCACTGTCGCCTCACAGCAAGAAGGTCCTGGGTTCAAATCTCGCCTGGCCCTTTCTGTGTGGAGTTTGCACGTTCTCCCCGTGTTCGCGTGGGTTTCCTCCCACAGTCAGACATGCAAATATATGTGTTTGTGTGTAGTGTAGTATATGATGTGATGTAAAGCCCTTTGAGACATGCTTGTATAAAAGGGCTGTATAAATAAAACATGATTGATTGTATGACATGGTGACAAGGCGTGATAGTGTAGGCAGTAAAACGGGGTAGTAATGACTCATGATCAGCAATGTAGTGGTAAATGGGCTAAACTATGAACTTGAATTACATTTCCCAGTATGAAGACTATTTTTATGTCTTGTCATTTAACAAATAAAAAGGTAAGCAAATTGACTTTAGGTGGGTTTACTTTGCACTAGATCCCTGAATGTTTGCAATGTTGATTTTGCTTGAAAGCTTTCTTGGCTGAAAACAGTGAAAATAATGTTCAGCACCTGCATAGAAAGCTCTCAAACCTTACTGAATGTACTAAGCACTGAAAAGGCACATTTTGAGCAAGCACATTCACGGATGAGTTGTAAAAGCGGCACAAAGGCAGCTTTTCAGCTCTACAAAATACCTGGACATGGTCATGTGGGCCCTCATCAGTCTACGTCACTGTGAAGCCATTGTATCCAAAGGGCTTCAAATAAAGAACTCATCTGGCCTTTCTTGGGTTACACTCAATGATGATGAAACTTGAATTTGCATGGGTAACTAGGATTATGATTAAGTGATCAAGTGTATCCAAACCCTTTCCTACATACGGCTTTCAATATATTGTTGTTACTAGTGAAACTAGCCTATATGTCAGCCTATAAATCATCACTCATGGCTGCCTCACTTCCTGAAACAATAAATATCATGGGTTCTGGCACAGTAGTGGTGTCAACCCTGTTAAGGCACCACTGTAATTGGTAAGGTAACTCCACTGAACAATACATAAAAGGGGAAATAAATATGATTGTAACTATTTAATCAATACCAATGACTAAACAATTACTTGGCCAGCTGCTGAAATTTCAAGATACTAATTTCCAACTGTTCAACGATGGAGGACGGTGCCATGAGCGAGCGATCGGTGCCACAACACATTTCAGCTACGAAAGCTAAAAAACCTTGTTCTCTTGTCAAAAAAGCAAATGACAAAGCAGTTTTATTATTACAGTATTTAGCATGGTTATAAATTACCTCTTCACTAGATGTTTCTGTTGGATTTCTGCTTGAGTTAGCTAGCTTACTCTGTTAGCTCCTCTGTTTGTGAAAATATTGTTCATATCAATTACAGGCTACCTACCGTAAGCTGTACCAGAGACTGCTTATGTTGTTGCAATTCATTGGTCAGATGTCGATAAAAGTAATAGATTACTTAATGCCCTTTTAAATCAAATATTTAATGCATTATTTAGTAGACTGACCATGACTTGAATTAACTGTCAAATCTTGTAAATGGACAATCAATCAATTATCAGTAAATCACACTCAAGCTAACACTTCTCTATAATCAATAAATATCTCAAAATATCAAATGGTGGCGGCCTACCTTGTAACCTTATGGAAGTTAGTTGAGCTCAGAAACCGTAAGACCAACATAACCAAACTTGGTAGATATGTTGAAATGTTCACCCGTTATAGAAGCAAAAAAACTAAATCAATCGGCCAGATAGTGGCCACTTTACGTTTTGTCCAATAACTTCTGAAATGTTTGACTTAGAAAAACAATTATTTTTCCATACACTCCTTGGGTCAAGCCAAGTCAGGTGCACATACTGTAGTACATTTTCGCCATATTAGATTTACCAGCATTTTGCGTTCTACTAAAACGTTCTTCTTCGATTTTTGAAATTTAGCCTCCAAAATTTGCACATAGCACAATCAGACCAAACTACACAAACATTCCATTATTCCCCTGATCAGCAATAGCTCAGGAGGTAGAGCTCCCACCCAGCAACCGCAAGGTGGGGGAAGGTTAGAGTCCAGCTCCTCCCAGGAAAATAAAAAATGTGTCGTAGTGTCCTTGAGGAAGACACCTAACCCCAAATTGCTCCCGTTGAGCAGGTTGGCGTCTTGCATGGCAGCCTCTGCCAACGGTATGATATGTACTGTAAGTCGCTTTGGATAAAAGTGTCTGCTAAATGCTGTAATCTATAACATCTCTAACATTTATTGCAGCCTATTTTAACCTTCTAATTCTAAACGCTCAAATTTCATTTTGCGCTTGCGGTTCTGTTGACCGTCCAAACTCTCCATGGTGCAAACCATTACACACGCAAAACCCTCATTTAAATACCGCTGTCTCCACCACGTTTGCACCTGTTGTCATTTACGCATTAATTCTTAGTAAATCACCCGCAAATCGCCCATCAACCAAACTGTTGAAATGCACACCCAAATTAGTACCCTGTATTTGGGATCTTAGTAGATCCGGCCCTAAATGTGCAAAAGCACTTTTCAACAATTTTCCAATCCATTTCCAATAGGGGGTGCCATACCTTTGAAAATATTATTTCTCACAACTGCGTACCAAACCCATGAAATTTGATACACATACGGAGTGGACAGGTACAAATCTAAATAAAAGATGTGGTGCAAATTACTTCTGGTGGGCGTGGCCTATGAGCTCCTCAGTAATCTATTACCTATCCTAATCTGTAAAAGTAAGGCCGAATGGCAACAATAACAAGCATGTCTACCATAGACTTCCATTGTATTTCTGAGTCAGCAACTGAAACAAACAGTAGACACTTCATTTAACTTTCTAAATACTCATTATGGCACACTGATCAACTGTAAAATATTACAAAATAACAACTGTCATAGTTTATGAGTTATATAATACATTGTCAATGAACCATATTAATTTCCATTTTATACTTAGGCATGGTTCACAGCGGAATCTTAGTTCAAGTTTTTAAGTGCTAACTATGACATAAGTGTTTTCTTCCTCTTCTTCTAAAAGTCATTTTCCGTCATATTGCCGTATTGTGCTCGGACCCCTACAATCGCCGCTTGTGGCTATACTGTATTTATTATCATTTGTATATTGTTCTTTCATGCCAGCAATCACTCAATGGTAGTAGCTAGTTGTTAGGTCTTTCAAATGAAACTCACTTCACTTGTTCTTTATCCGAAACAGAATAGACAAAAGATAGATCACACTCATAATCCACTAGATGGGAAAAATACGGTGCATCACCAGGGCCACAATATCCGCTTATAGACCAGCCCACAGACTACAGGGAAATGTAAAGAACATGCCACTTTTTCTGGAGGCGGCTGTACGCTGATTACACTCTACCCCCCAATATTGCTTTTTGTTAATGTCACTTTGGACCTACATGGTATTTCAAGAAACACAGAATCTTGCTATTTCTATGTACCCAGTCACTACATAGTTGAGCATAGGACCAACATTTTCTGAAGAAAAAACTAAAACATTTTGCTACCCTACTATCCTGAGGAGATAAATATTTGATCACAAAAAAGGTGGGTAAACTATCAAATCAATTATATGCATTAATTTGTGTTGATTTTTTCCTTACAAGACCCTATCTTTATGTAACTTACATCAGTTTGACATTACTGTGATATATACCATGAAATTACCTGACAGGGATTTATCTGTGTCTAAAAGGTGGGTAAAGTGAGTTTAGATGGGTTTATCCTCCACTACATCCCTGATAAAACACATCCGGTGTCTGTCAATGTGTTTGAATATGTCCCTATACAAATAAACAACTATAAATCCACTGTAACACATTTGCTGCACATTTTTAACAAGATCTACTGTCATTAGTTATTCACTCCGACTCCACCTCCCTGCATAGAGTCACTGTTGTTGTGTCTGTACAGAATGCCCTTAAAGGAAAGATCCACTCTCAGATACTCTTACACTGTTAAATATCATCAATCTGTGATGCTCAATGCAGTGTTGTGATTTAATTTTTGGGTGTATCCACTTTCCCTCAACCTGTCTCATCCACTTCTACTTCAGTTAGTGATTTCCTGTTTCCCAGAATGACTTTCATCCCTTAATCCTAACACAACATGTCTTGTGGCTGCATTGCATTCTGGTCTATTGAGGCTGCTGTCTGTGGATAAATTGATATCTCTACCTCTTTTCCCTGTAAGATTGTTGAACGTTGGTGGAAAATGGTGAGTCTTGAAAGAAGCCCTTGCTCTTTGATTCTGAGGGACTGAAACAAAAACCTGACATTAACCATTTATGTTTTAGATAGCTAAAACATTTTCTAATATCATATTCTGATATCAAACTCCACTGTAGTTGCACTGGAAATATCTGGAAATATCTGGACATGTCACTTTGTCAACATTTGGCAAGTTATCCACAAGAATAAGATAAATACACTAAACAATAAAATGGACCCAGAAATGTAAGGTACATCACAAATGGCTGTTTCACTTAACAGTGTTAAAGTGCTTTAGGGTGGATTTTTCCTTAAAATACTGAGACATCCAGTAAGTATTAGGCCAGTCACCCAATTGTCAAGTGTAAGTCGAACCGCTAGATCAGTTGAGCATTGTGTCTACCTCTCTGGGAATGTGAGGGCATGTAACTGCACGCTCTGGATACAGTTCAAGAGATTAAATATAACCCACATCATAATACATTGCTTAGGGCCATAATTCCGCACAGTTGAACCTAGATTTTCTCAGTTTTGACCAACCATGCCTCGTACAAAAGGATAAGCACACTTTCTAAGCAGACAGTGGAGTGGGGCGTTTGCTCTGTCATGATTTTATTTCCACAAATGGCTGGATGTGAATGGTATGCTAATACCTGAGCCAGGGCACGGTGACACTCTTTCAGTGTGTGTGTGTGTGTGTGTGTGTCCCGGTTGGTGCCAGCTTTTGCTGGGTTTGCTGGTATATGGGGCCAATGTTGGCCTTTTATTAAATATTAGATGAGATCAGCAGTCAGTGTTGTCCACCTCTGATATGATGGAGGTACTTCCCTGACCACAGCTACAGAAAAAGTCTGGAAAATGTGACATGACATTTTTGTTTCTCTGCACATTTTATGTATTCATTTCCATCCATCCATCCATCCATCCATCTTCAACCGCTTATCCAAAGTCAGGTCGCAGAGGTAGAAGCTCCAGCAGGGCCCCCCAAACTTCCCTTTCCCTGGCCACATTAACCAGCTCTGACTGGGGGGTCCCAAGGCGTTCCCAGGCCAGCGTGGAGATATAATCCCTCCACCTAGTCCTCGGTCTGCCCCGTGGTCTCCTCCCAGCTGGATGTGCCTGGAAAACCTCCCTAGGGAGGCGATCAAGTGGCATCCTTACAAGATGCCCGAACCACCTCAACTGGCTCCTTTCGACGCAAAGGAGCAGCGGCTCAACTCAGAGTCTCTCACGGATGACTGAGCTTCTCACCTTGTCCCTAAGGGAGATGCCAGCCACCCTCCTGAGAAAACTAATCTTGGCCGCTTGCATCCGCAATCTCGTTCTTT
>OMOT01060236.1:0-14603 GCA_900312575.1 Acanthochaenus luetkenii | reverse complement strand
TATATAAACATGATTGATGATTAATTAAAAAAATTTTTTTTTTACTTGGCAGCATTAAGCTTGTGAAAAAAAAATTGTTTGGGGGTGGGGGGCCCATATTTTTTTTTTTTTTCACTTGGCAGCAATAAGCTTCCGTATTATTATAGATTGTGTTTGTTTATAGTTCGAGAAAAATAAAGATCAAATCAAATAAAAAATGTCAAAGCGATATCAAAGATCCTCTCTTTACTCCACACCACCACGCCATCTACTTTATATGAGCAATTTCCACTTGCTGTCTGTGAGGTTTCCTGGCAGCACGCTGTTCAAACTGCAGTGGGCGAGGGGGAGATAAGGTACCAGGTATCTGCTCAGACAAAAGAAATGTCAAGGGTAAAAAAGGCTTTAGAAGCCGAGTTTTAAAAATAGCCCTTCCTTTTGACACCGGACTCCCTGCCTGACACACATTAACCTCAAAGGTTAGAATTTTCTTCTTAGTTCACTTTGATAATCCTGAAAGGCCCACTGTTCCAGAGTCAGCCATGCTGCCTGAGCATTCAGCCGAGCGGGTGTCACTGTGGCTCATGGCAGCAGTTTGGGACACCTGTGGTCGGCTGTTTGGCAGACGGGAGCTCCTGCGTTACAGGTGATAGTGATTCACGGCACTTCACAACCACTCAGTCACAGTGTACACGCTGACACATGCGGCTGTCTCCCTTTCTCCGTACAAGCAGGCAACTGTTCAGGACAACTATATGAATAAGTAATGGCACAACCCACGAGATGCTTTATACATGTACTTTCAATTCGCGTTGTTTGCTGTTGTTTTTGTTCTTGCAAAGGGCACAAAGGCTGACAGTAATGCAAGATGTCTTGTCGCTCCGTGTTCTGTCACTTCGGAGGGAAAAGAGAGAGAGAGAGAGCGGAACCTCAGATGAATAAAACATGCAAACACCAGAATTACTAACTAGGTTGAGCTCTACTGTTGTCCTCTGTTTGCTGCAACTTACCTGCCTCATCTCCTTGTAGCTGTGGTGTCTGAAGTCTAAGTTGTCCGTGGTTGTGACTTCATTCCGTCTGTGGTAATAGTTATTGGGATCTGTGGGGAATCAGAAAACATAAAGTTACTGATATCCAGAAGATGAACTTGACTACACGAGGGACGCGGAGCCATTCCTTTAATTTAAATTGAAGCCAAAGGACGAAATCGATCCATGCTTGGTTCTAAGTGCCGAGACCACAGATGTTGAGCACATGCTCCGTCTCCTCCAGCTTAACCCATGCTGAATACAAATCAAATACCCAAGTCACTTAAAAAAGCCTGCTTTTTAAATTGGTAATTGAGCGATGTCTTGCACATGTCTTGAATCATATATCATTCTGGGGAACCCTTGAGTTCTCTAGCCTGCTAGTAGCTGTACATGCCAGTGGCAGGAGCACATCACACGTCTGCTTTGGAGGCCCATACAAACCCGTCACCTGGCATAGGACAGCCAAGGATCTCCACTCTCATACAGATACTGCCGCTGGGGAACCAAGAGCGAGGGTTGACTCGAATGTATCTGGCGACCACTGGCACAGGGAACATGTTCCGGACTGGAATTTCCTTTTCCCTGTTGCCAGTGAAGATCTACTGAGGCAAACACATTCATCCCCACAGTGAATGTACAGTTAAGAACAAGATTTATATATACAGCACATCGTTTTACAAGGCGTACCTGTGTTGATTAGTGTTATTATAAGTGATGGTTTTAATGGCTTGGTCAGTGTAACCTTGTAATTTGATTTAATGGCTTATTGTTATTTATTTTATTTCTATGTGCAATGTGCATCTGAAATGTATTACTCCTACTACTACTACCACATACATACACATACATGCAAGGAAGTAAGCGAGTAAGCCTTCTTTGAGCCAGATATCCTTAAACTTTCATGACACTGTGAGTTTACTGAACATTTTAAATATGACGCCACCCGCAGTTTCAGTTCTTCTCTGCCACCTTTTGCCATTTTGAAAGGTCAAACAGTGCAGTTTGGCATTTGGCACAAAAGGTGGGAGAGTGGGTAGCAGGGAGCTTGTTAGCAGAGACTAAATGAGTGTATCACCAGCACAGAGAGTGTACAAGTACATCAACATTTCAACAGGGGGGATTTGAACCACCAAAGGGAGCAACAAGGATAAGATTTTCAACAAAAATGACCAGATATGTTCAGTAACATTGGGGTTATGAATATGACTACTCTCTTTTACCATAGCGTGACCAAATAAACGGACTTTCAGCTGACAACAGTTGTTGTAATGTGTCGTTATGATTATGCTGTATGAAATGTCTCTCTATTCTGAAATCAAAGCCAAGTGGGGACATGACCAGGATGAGGTTCTCATCTGCTTGAGGATCATCTGTATTTATTATTGCCTCTCAGCTCATTAAGCTCGCAAATGAGCTGAGGCCCCGATCTTCCCTTGTGATGGCTTTCAAACAAGAACACATTTTTCTCTCAGGTTCTAGTAAACGAAGAGCGAGTAAAACAAGTGTTCTGATACACAGCTAGTTTATAGAGAGAAGGGATGATAGCGGTTAAGCTAGAAAGGACTCTTTACCGTTACTCACCAAGTCCTCTGACCCGTTCTTCAGTGTTATCCAGGTGTGACTGTCGTTGCTCATCATGACTGTGTATGAGGTCACCCAATCACTCCTGGTAACGTTTAAGAAAGTCGAGAGATGAGAGGAAGAAAAGAAGAGACACATCCTGTTCTCTCGCTCAGCACTCATCCAGACAGGCACAATTCCCACAGGATGAAAGTTGCTTTATAAATAGGCTAGGAGGTCAAAGCAAGCCATTTATACCAGTAGCACCCATTGAGCCTGTATTACTTAAAGTGTTGGAATGAGAGCGAAACTGATATATGACGTCCAGTTGGTTTTGTTTTAGCGCAGCTTATGTTATAACAACAAGAAGTATGAAACGAGAATTCCACACTGTACACACAACACAAATGGTCCATACTGTATTTCAGTCAAATGCAATCACATTATTTATGTGACTGGTGTAAATCACTGATCTTATTAATACCATTCTGAATTTAGACTAGCATGAATTTATTCCCAAATGTAAGACTGGCTACTGTAAAATGTCATACAGACGCTTTTATCCAAAGCGACTTACATATCATCATATACATACTACATCATCTACACATCATACTAACTACATCATATACCATACTAAACACGTGTCTTTGGACTGTGGATGGAAACCGGAGCACCCGGAGGAAACCCACGCAAACACGGGTAGAACATGCAAACTCCACACAGAAAGGACCGGGGCAGAGATTTGAACCCACGACCTTCTAGCTGTGAGGCAACAGTGCTAACCACTGAGCCACTGAGCTGCCCAACTCAATAAGAATTAATATATGAAACACCACCATCTTACTTTCTTCAATTTCAGTAATCCAACTTTTCAGAGATGATGGGGTTTGCAGTGCATCGGGAAGTTAATATCTTGGCTCGGTGGTTCCCCTTCCTTTATAGTAGTAACCAGGCTAATTGGAGAGTAGCTCGTATAGAGCAGGCTGAGATGAGACATCAGAACAGTACAGTGTCTTTCATGTCTGTAATTGGATCTGCAAATGAAAGGCTTTTACTGATGACTTCATCTGTCCTACAAGATGCCTGATGTGTGTTATAGGGTGGCAGGGACTTCTGCACTTCTGGATAAAAACATCAGTGCTGAGCTGGTCCAGTCTGGAAACAATTCCCAGTCCTGCTAATTAAAACGCTGCTAGGAACAGAACCCCCCTGTGCTGGCACCATAGACAGCTACAAGCCCTACAGGGCTAATTGCTGGGAAGTTCTGTCTCAACCGCCCAGGCCTCTGTGTCTTCTGCCCCCTCAGATCATGCATTACAAACACAGCCTGATAAAGGATCTCCTCTGCTCTGTAACTGCACATCCGTTTCCAGACGTCTTTGCCACCCTTTCCAATTAAGGAGCAGAAAGTTGTCAAATACTATTAAAGAGCCAATTCCGAGAGCTGGTAGGTTGCAGGGAAAGATGTGAACTTCAGCAGATCGGAAATGTTTTTCTTGGTGAACAGAGGACTTTGCACGCATGGCACCACTCTTTCTTTTTTAGCTGCTCCACAACAAGGGCGTAGAGTTCACATCAACTTTGGTGCTGGTGGTGGTGGGGCTGAAACCCTGAGCAGCACATCACACACTGACATACTAGTAGTGACAGTAGTAGCCTAAATGCAACTCTGTTTTCCCTCACTTTATCAGCAAGACTGATGCAAAGGATGCAAATTTACACGAGAAACTGAAATGAACATGAATGAAAATATGAAACAAGTCAGTCTAATTCGCAGTCGAAATGCTTTCAAAGGCATGCATCAAAATGAATTTCAAATAGCTAGAGGAAGGGATCCATTTTGTTATGACCAAAGCCAATCATAAATTATGCTTCAGTAAAAATATAATATATGCATTTGATGTACCTTGTTTTCCAATACCTCATGCCCAAATGTGTGACGTGCTCTGTTGCTAAACACTACAAGAAATGTATGGGACAGTTCCATACATCTGGATTTATTTAATACTGTGTTAGTTACATCTAAATTCACAATTGAAATGGACAAGCTTGAAAAGCTAGCGGCCACTGTTTAGTGTTACTGCAGAATGACGACGGCTGGTAGGTCTGTGTTGTCCCGTAACACAGTAAGGGCTTCGAGTCAGGTCTGGCATCATGCAGACTCCCGCCTCTTTGAGAAGTGTGGGCGGGAATAATGCGAGGTGAAGGGCTAAGACTTGCACGCCCTTTCTCCAGAGCAAAATGCACACGTAATCCTTTGCGAGTCTCTCGGAGTACGTTTCCTAGGGTCTCTTGGAATCGCACATGTGTTTGCATTCATTTCAACTTAAAACCAAATGAATATTCAAGATGGTGACGGTGAGGTGGCTTGTAAATGCATAGTAAATACACAAAGACCCAAAAAAGGAAAGAGAGCGATTGCCCGCCAAGCACAAGAGGAGCCTGGAAGAGGAAAGATATAAAAAAGGGCCGGTGGGTTGAATCAGTGGGAGGAGAGATGATACCCATCTCTCTGTCTTTGGGTGCCAAGTACATGAGATGCCATGGAGACCTGATGGCGGTATAATTCAATCTCTTAACAAGCTTTACAGACTCTGTCAGCACAGTACAGCTGGATGACTCATCCCAAATGGTCGTCAGCAAGCGCTCGGTGTCCAAGATACAGTTTACATGTGCTATTAAAAGAATAATGAAAATTGCAGCGTCCGTCTTTTATACCAACTGAATGTGACGAATGAGCTGACAGTGTGGTCAAATCTATTTTTATCGGGTGTTACTTTTATAATGTAACGACCTTTTAAGAGAGATGAAGACGTGAGGCTGCACTCTCTAATCAATCAAACTCGTAAATCCTTAATCCCGGCGTGTGGGGATCAGAAAGGCCAACGCTGATGAATGTTCAACGTCATATGGAGTGAGAGAGGAACGCTTGTTTTTTCTATGCAGGAAAATTATTGTGGAGTCACATTTCCCAATTGGGGTTTAAAAGAGGATGTCATTTAAGTTACTGGTTTACTTTACAATGTCAAACCTTGAAATTGAAATCAGCTACTGTCCCGGCTAACAAAGATCCCCTAAATATGAAGACGTGGATGTGACAATAACGTTCGAACGGTGACATGTTTTCGAGGGATTATTTCCTGGCGGAGGCTTCCACTTCTTCCTGTGGGCGTCAGGTGCGTAAGCAGAGCATAATGATGCAAAAACGCTCAACTCGGGCACAATGAAATAAGGATAAGATATCAACTTTGACCAGACCAAAAGAAGGCTGCGTGTTTACTGTGATGGATGATCACGCTCTGTGGAAGTTGTTCTTCATACTGTACAAGAATGAATGGCAGCAAACGGCTTCTTCTGAAGGGAGGAAAACGAGCCCTGATATCTCCAACTCTGCCTGTGTGCAGACACCATCAGGAAATAATGTAAAGAAGAGGGGCAACCAGTGGTTCTCAAACGTTTTGGCTTGTGATCCCTTAAAACGAAGCAATGCCTACTGGTGAACAGTTCAGCCAAACATTTGATTATCAGTGGGGGCCTAATAGACTGAAAACTATTCAGTATTTCGCAAGAAAAAAAGCCAAAAATAGAGAAAAATGATAGAAATGACATATAAATATGTATAGTAGAAATAAAATACAATAAAATCTATCCCATAAATCATCCCGCGACCCCCCAAAAATTAGCTCTCGACCCCCAGTTTGAGAACCGCTGACCTAGGCGATTTGCACTTAAACTTTGAAAATAGCTGAAGTCTAGCTTGGGGTGAGAGAGTTCTCGTCCGATCTCTGCAACCGTCAACATCTCAGAGCGTGTCTGGAGGGCGCCTACTCACGACCAGTGGGAGCTCTTTCCTTGTGTGATGACCCCTGTGAACTTGGTCAGCCTCCTGGCGTCCACCTCGAACCACTGCAGCGGGTCGTCTCTCCCGGCGCACCAGCCCCCATCGTAGAGGTCATCCTCATAAAGGCCAGCCTGCCGGCGAGAAGCAGCGGCTTAGAGAGTTGTATTTCAGATCGCTGTATATATACACATGAACTCGCTCGTGATGCCGTCAGTTTATTTGTTGCCGCAAAGTGATTCATTCTTACCGTGTTACAGTCCGCCGACAGTGTATGTATATATAGTGTTGCATCTTAATCATAACTGTGAAGTCACTCTGAATTACGCCACTCTCATTATGCCTTTACACAGGACACCCAATCAGCCGAAGACCTGAATATAGAGGAATGGGGACTGACACATCTCTTTCTCACCTCAAAGATGAGTCAAAATGAGTTTGTCTTTGATACGGCCTGTTCAAGATGCCACCCTATATAGTTTAGAAATTGAATTTGAACCTCTGAAATGTGAAGAAATAAAAAAAGTATTATTTAGTTTTAGTCCCGGATAAAGTGTTCACAAAGGAAATGGATCCCAGGAACCTTGAACCCCATTTCCAAAACAAAAATGCACCTTTGAGGATTACTGTTGATTGACTATCTTTTGATATGTGATGAGGTCTAAAATAAGTTCAAAGTATTTGCAAATTATATTTGTATCTTTCTTTTTTTTCTTCTTACCTAAAATACATCGTACAATTTCAATCTCCAACATCTGCAATCTACTAGTTTGTTTAACATGTTTTTTTTGTTCCGATATGCAAAATCTCCCGACATCAAAAGAGAATTGAAATGCATCAAATTCATATTTTTCCCAGCCCTCAATTATCATGCAGATGGTGTCTGGAATCTAAACATATCAGCTACAGGAGTGGAAATAAACCAAGTCAATTGGACACTGGCCTGATTCAACAGGCAACATCTGCTTTCTGTGTTTCTCCAGATTTACAGATAATGGACTGGACACAGTATCTCTGTCCCTCTATGATCCCAAGGGCACACACACACTCACACACACACACTCACACACACTCACACACACACACACACACACACACACAAACAACAAAGTCTTTGTTTCGCTGGTTTCCTGACACAATGTCTTGCCTTCTTGAGTGGATTAAGTGTATGTGTGTTTCATTAATTGTTGAAAGATGAGGCAAACTGTAGACTGTACTGTATGGAGCTTGCACAAACAGGAAATACCTCTTCTCCCAGATGCCAATCCACTTTATTAGGTTTGGGGGTGTGCCCCCGGTTTGATGGCAGCAGTATTGCTTTCTCTCTTGAGTTAGCTTTGGACTATTAAAATATGCAGTTTGAAGCACAACGATAATGTCACCCATATTGAACTCTATTATCACAACTTATGCTGTCATTCAGAAACGGTATCATTATCTTACAAATATTGCATTATGACTTCAATCAAAAGATATGATCTCGCCGTCATATTTCTTTTCTATTGCCTTCTTCACAGAGAAAATTAATCCACTAGTTTCATTGGAATCATGCAGAGAAAAGTGTGAAGGTTTCCAATGAAAAGTGAGATTGCCCGGGGCATAACGCTACCCGAGGCCTTACATCCCTGTCTTACCTGGATGTTGAGACGACCTCTGTGTGCGCCGAGGCCATAGCGTTTCACAGTGGAAGCATGAAGCTGGAAATCGTCAATCTTCAGTGTCTCCAGTCCCATCGGAGGGCATTCTGGCAGAGGAGAGTGACAAATTGGCCTGCGATACTTGGACCATGGTAACTTCATGTATCGTCTGTCGCTGGCTACGGAAAGCACCGCTTTCTTTACAGTATAGCTCCTGAGTCGGGGACCACACGGTCGTTAATAACTCGACTCAGTAGCAATGAGTCATTCAAACTTTGCGCCGCAAGCTCAAATGTGTGAAGTTAACGAGAGAGCGGCTGCACAGTGAGCTGCTCCACGCAGCAAACGTGCTTGGTCAACAACACATACTGAACCGTAAACAGCGTCAGTATCATTGGAATGTGCAATGCCGAAGGGAAAGCAGGAAATTGATGGGTGATCATTATCTATGGGGTCATTATTGCCTCATGGCGCCCAATAGATCAAGGCGGGAAGGCATTAATCAAGCAAGTGTCCTTTGAAGCTAATTTGAGCGCCTACTCGTATCATACTGTGAGCCTGAAAGGAACGGACGAGATGTAAAGAGATCCAGAGTTCACCTGACTCCAGTTTAACACACCTCGGTTGGCAAACAACTATTTTCTCTGGAAAATCAAAACATAAAAGGTGAGCCTACATGAAATAAATGGAAATGAAGTGACTTTCCAAATGTGTCGAGCTACACAGGTGATTAATTAATTTGTACACTATGAATACTTCCTGTTTGTTATTTTGAAATCTAATATTAGAGAGGATTGTATATTAAATATACTTTAAATTAGACAAAAATGATGTGTTTTCAATGGCAGACGATCTCTCTTTCTGGGAGACTTTTACACAGGAAGTGAGCGAAGCTAGCCACACAGCTAATGTTTTTACGCTGTTGATTTGCAGTGGCCTTCACTAATGATGAAGATTGAGATTTTATTTTCATAAATTATGAATCTACAGACCATACAATTTAAACAATAACAACTTTGGATTAATAAAAGGTCTATCGTCATTACATTACGGCATTTAGCAGACGCTTTTATCCAAAGCGACTTACATATCATCATATACAGTACATACATATAAATCATATACCAAACACATGTCTTTGGACTGTGGAAGGAAACCGGAGCACCCAGATGAAACCCACGCAAACACAGGAAGAACATGTAAACTCCACACAGAAGGGACCGGGGCGGAGATTCGAACCCACAACCTTCGTGCTGGGAGGCGATAGTGCGAACCACTGAGCCACCGTGTTACCTTTCATACTTTGGATAACGCTAATCACCTGTGATTACTTAAACTGTAGGGTAAAGTGTTAGCATGCGCACTGGACAGATCTACTGGAGCCACAGAGATGATTTTGGTCCCTCCCGGCCCTAACGCAGAGCATGGCTAACCTGTGATACAATGAGTCCCATATTTTAGTTCATACCATCACCGACTGTATTGATGGTGGCAATTAGTAGCGATCAATCCTAATGATCATCTTCCAATCGACTGCTTTAGTATGCCAATTATCCAGCCGTACACACTGAGGCTACAGAAATGGTTTGGCCAAAGAATGCAGCCTTATTTGAGGCAGTCTGCCTTTATAATGGAAAAAAACAGGCTTTATTGAACACAAAGGAAGCTGCACATCACTTAAGAATGTTTTCATTTTCTCCTAGAGGGCATACGCAGTTTGCTTGACCAAATGTCCATCTTTAAGCGATTACAGAGACTGAGATGCTGTTCCCTAAATAGAGCCCTTTGTGTGAGATTGGCTCATCTTTTACACTACAACGGATATCGCCCAGCGACGACCGAATGGGCGAATACGGGTTGACGTGTGAAATCCCTGCTGGCCAACGGCTGTTTGGGTCGGATCAAGCTGTTTGCAGACCTCCGCAGACCACAGCTAAGCGGTTTCAGAGCAAGAATTTCCGATTGGGCACAGGTCTGTTTGTACATGCCACATGTGCTGCACATGTCGCTGCCATACGGCCAGGTCTGCCTTCACCAATGAACGCCCCGGAATTGCAACAGACAAAAAGAAGATGAAGGGATTTTCTTAAAACGAATCCTGTAGATCTGCACTTTCATCTTTCACAGGACGTGTATGTGGGAAGTTGGTCACGTCTCTCTAAATATTTGATCCATCGGAGGAGGCTGGCTTGGCTTTACTTAATCATTCCGGTGGCCTGATTGCTGTGTCTGAGATACAGGATGCCATCAATCATTGTACTTGTAGAGAAGCCGAGGTCATTCTTTGAAAGGAGGAAGATAAAGTTGAGTGACATTAAAACAAGATTCTACAAGATCCAAAATCCACATCATATAATTGATGTTTGGTGCATTATCCAAACACAGTTTTAAAACCCAGCGAACCCTTGCTGGCTTGTTAGTCAAAGCTGACTAACAAGCCAGAAGCGACGCCACTGGCGTGATCAATTAGTATAATATTTACAGTAACTCTACACGGCAATGAAACACACGTGTTGCCCTACTTGTGACCCTGAGCTAATAAGCCTGTACGCCCATATTTCAAATCCACTTGGATACTGTAGGGCCGAGCGGCATACTGCGAATCCCCAGGCTCTGAGCGGAGGGATCGCAACAGGAAACAAATAAACGGGTGCACGCCATTTTATCGAGCAAGAATCCGTATCTGCATGCAGTCCTCTACGAGACTCATGGAGGAACACAGCATCTGACTTTCACAATAATGCAAAATGCAAATGACAAAACAGACAGCCAGGGTCTTGTGCTGCTAACTAGGCCACTTGCCATGTTACTGCTGAGGGCAAAAACATTATACATAGATATAGTATTGAAGCATTGTAGGCGTATGATTCATTCCTACAGTGATGTTTATAATGTAAGCTGAGGATTGCTGTAACAACTTCCAAACACTGAGCTTTTGGCCCTTGATTAATGAGTATATCTTTTTGAGGGCACAGTTTGCGTACTGCAGCATCAATCTGAATGCATGTGGCACCCTGGAAACATTAAAAATCACAACTCAAATCATTGAACAAACGAGTGTGACTGCACCATGAATCACTGCTATTTGCTCACATCACCAGACATCTGCACATCAAACGGCTGTTTATAAGGCTCGGTAAATACTCTGAATTTGCTTGTCGACGGGCCAATCCAGGCCATTTTGTCAAGCTTTGCACATTTGACAAACGGCCGATATCTGTACGGCGTTAGGACTGATGGGAATAGTGAACGAGCTGTTGAAACATCCTTTCACTCAAACAGTGAAAATCCCTGCTGCACTTCAATCCACCATTTGACGAATCGTTTTGGTATGTTTTCTCAGTACTGCTCCGGTTCAGCTCCAACAATAAGCAAAAAGATGTTCGAGGCTATAGAGTGGTGATTAAGTTCTTGATGTAAAAAAAGTGTGGGATTTTTAGGACGCCGTTCAGGATTCTGCCTATAAAACTGAAGCCTCTAAGTGGGGTCCAGATAAATCAGCCGCTACCGAGGGATGGAGAGATAAAAACTAACTTCGCATAATTCAGAAAACAGGTCAGTGTCACAAAAACATGATTTGGGGGCTTGGGCCTTCCAGATCTTGACTGCGTGCTGGGTTTTCTTTATAACTCACTGACTCTGCCAGGCGTGTCAGCATGGAGTTCCCATTGTCTTCGAATAATACTGTGATCCAAATGTTCTGCTCAAAATCCCCATTCGCCTCTCAATGCCATCCGTCTCTGCAGGTGTCTTACAATAGCTTTGACATAAACACGTTGTTAAATACAGAGCCTCATTTACGCTAGACGAGCCTGACGCTGTGTAAATAAGTGTAGTAAGGGCAATATATTTGAGGTACAGTGTGTCTATGTTGTCATCTGGTTTGGACCAGAGTGTGTGTGGTGGGAAACAATCTTCCCAGCACCACGACAGACAGCGTTCATGCAGGAAGGCTACCGGGGCATCCCGACCTCAGTTAAGCGACTATACAGTGATCCATGGCGACCAAACACAAAGCTTCGTCGGCAAAGAGGACAGCGGTGCCTCTGTGACTTGACTCCACTCTTTATTGCCAGAATTTTTTCTGTTCCTCTCTGGGAAAATAAGCTTCCCTTTCCAAAACATTTGTCATCTCTGAGAGAGTTTCTGTCTCTCTCCCGTTCGAACCGCCCCTGCACATCAGAGGGAAGACGAATGTCCTCACATGTTGTGTCACGCGATCATGCATTTCCCAGGTGTGGTGACAGTGTCGTCTGTCCTTCACTCACCGTCTTCGATTGAGTTGTATTGGCCCTCTCCTTCTGAGACGCCGTTTGTGGTTTTCGAGGCACTCTTCTTGTTCTTCTCAGCCTTTTTGCGGGCTGTTTTCACTAAGGAAGGAAAGGGCGCTCTCATGAAGACACGGAAGTGAAATCATGTTGAAGAGCGTGGGTAGTCCACTCACCTTTAGTATTACTGACTGATTACTGACAAAGTAGAGAGGGGTAGAGAAAGAAAGCTCTGGCTGGATTCAACCCTGGGCCACAGATATGGATCCAGGGCTTAAACCAAGAGCGCAGGATTAGAAAACGTTGAACCCTTTTGCTCCTCGCATTCACAGTTACAGTAGCCGATGCCTCCCATGTTTGAGACCCACAGTAGCCGAGCCAAATATGGATTTGTACTCTCTCATGTTACATTCATGGCTGGCGGTCATACTATTACGCTCTTGTACCGTGATAGCACTGATTCAAATTGACTGCCTGAAGGTTCAAAAGCAATCATGACTGAAATGCCCTGTACAGGGGGGCAGCGTGTGTGTCGGGAGCTAAAGACGGAAGTGGGGAGCGTGCTTTTTATTTGACGGAGTGTCTGGTCAGGATAGTTCCCATGTGATAACAAACCTTCTCACATCTGAAAGTCTTTAACCTCGTCTCACGGGAGCAGGTTGAATCCTGAGCGATGCTCTGAGCTGCATGTGGTTTAGCCCTGTTGGATTGTGATTGAGCAAGAGAGCACCAACACATGATCATTTCATGCTTATAGTCGGGTTATTAGATTGGTTGAGAGTTGCCAGCTTTTCTCTTATTTCTATTTAATGCGCTGGAATTATTTGCTATTCTATATACATGGTTCCTACAATTTCTTTTTACATGATACAGTATGATGGACATGTGATCAACTGTCGTGAAAAGGAAAATAGTGACTTCTGGGTTTTCCCTGCGGCCATATTCATTCTCCAGTCCCACCTGCAGCAGGTATCCCTGCTGAGACACGTGAGGCAGGATGCCTGAACCATTAAGTCACTGTCGACACAGCTGCTGTAAACCTGCCACCAGTCAGACCGGACCAACCAACCTTCATGCCTGTTACTGTCCTCCAATCACCTGGCGGGATTTCTACATGCCTACAAACCTGCTACTGCACGTGCTGCGAGCCCCATAGAGAAAAGGCTTTGAGGCGTAGTAAATACGTTTGTACGGACTGTAGTGGTTCCGCGTGGGGATCCTGCCGTTGCTCGCCGCTTTTGGGAAAACGTGGATTACACATGTGTTCCACGCGGCATGGTTCCTAATGCGATCCTGACCTCCGCCATGCTGGAGGCTGTTGATATTGCTGTTGTGTAAGGGCTAAGAAGATGATTGTTGTTCTTTTCCCCTGCACATCCATCACCACGTGAATTGAATTCAGCTGCTCCTCTTAAGTCCTGGAGGACACCAGGGTTCTGTCTGAGCCTCACATTTTCCGTTTGAATCCATCCAGTAGCACAACAGTGTCTGTGGCACATTAGTTGACTGAGGAAAAAGTAAGCCGTCTTATACCTTTCTGTGAAATACCAAGCCATTAAGCTTTCTATACTTCCAAAGCTGCCGCGTTGGTTTGATTGGATGGTTTTATCAAAGGATTAGCCGTACACTGTCATCTCGTGATAACATTGTTTCATAGGTTACTTCATACATCTCAGATCGTTTTGAGAAGACTGTGTGTAACTTTATAGCTTCGTTAGCCTGGAAGTTGCTGCCACACACACTGTTAGAAACCTTTGATTTAAAGTTCCCAGCAAGGGAAATACTATATCTACGGATATATACACTGAAAAAACATTAGTAATACTCCAACAACCCTGTTGATGGATTGCCCCTTGCACTCATAAAATCATTTTGTGGAGAATTTGTAGAGCGCTAATACACATTTACTATACACAAGAGAGCTTGTGATTTAAATACTAAGAAAGCCAACAATTCCTCAAGTTATCATGCTGACAGATGGGAGTGCTTTTACCTGATTTTGCTTCAGTGGTGGCTTTATCTGTCTGCCTGCTGCTGTCTGCCTTTCCCTTGGTCCCTTTCTTGGCAGGGGTCTGGCTGGGGTTCTCCTGCCTGTCAGGTATCGAGGCCACGGGCTCCTCCGGTCCTTGGACCCGGTTGTGCTGTTCTCTTGTCAGCAGCTCCTGCATGTAGTAATCCTCATCCTCGGCGGCGTAGCCATGGCTGAGGGCTGCAAGCCCCATAAGGAGTCCCAGCAGAGCCAGGAGGGTGAGGAGGCTGAGGCGCTGTCTTCTCATGACCACGGGGA
>OMOT01060233.1:5624-18909 GCA_900312575.1 Acanthochaenus luetkenii | reverse complement strand
AGAGACTGGGAATCATTCATTCCAACAGACATCTTAATGTTGTCACTTAATAGACCCTGCTGCTTCAGACACAGTACCACAGATCAAAGTGGAATAAATTACATAACGTAAAACATGACATTGAATCAAATGGAGTTACAAATCTTCCAACAATTCAACAATCACAAAACAATGTACCTGCGTGTAATGTATTCTGCTTGATGCACTACGTAAATGCTGCATGCAGCTTTAATTTGGCATGAAACTGTCAAATGTAAAGATACTGAATATCGGCACAAAATATTGGCTATAGGCAGCTTTATAGCAATCCATCAATACTGGCATCGATCAGTCAAGCCCTACTGTATACTGTAAATATAGATGCTTAACAGCTTCCTATGTGAGAATCTGTGAAAATATAAGTACGACAACGTTAAGTCCTGTGTCGCTAACACTGCAAGGGCCACCTATGCTGAAAACAAGTACATTGGAAACAAACATCCACCAAATTGTATATGTGATGTTATGTTACATTTGCACAGATTAATAAAAGCTACCTACCATACATATTATTTGTATGTGTTTGAGCTAATCCTCTCCCTTTGTGGCTCTGCAGCAGGGTATGGTGCACTGTGAAGACAACTATGAGGCTGTGCTATCCCAGTGAAATATAGCTCAATCAATAGACACTCGGCAATCAACTTTTACTTGTCAGTTTTGATATATCCAATCATAGCTTTGGGTTGTTTTGCGATGTCTAATGTTCTGTGAAGATGGGCTTTTCATATTCTTTATTGTTTCTCTTTTTTGCCCCCATCGACAAAAAATGTGTTTGCACTTTTGTGAAATAAAACCTCACAGGGAGAGAAGGGGGTGATGGTGAGAGGGGGTGAAGAAAACGATGAAATTTAACCCGTTTAAAACTGTATCATTTTCTGACCATACCTCAGGGCGTTGGGTGTTTATCGGTGGGACTGGAGAAGCAGAGATCACCGGACTGGTAATTGTTTCCTCTAAATCTGCTGAGGTCTGAGGAACACCAAGTGCAGTTTTTCATCAGACAGAGAATGAGAGGGTAAAAGGACAATACAAAGAAAAGCAAAAATGCTGTAGCCCATCATGTTGGTTTTTATCACTTCATCTAACAAGTGAGCAAGGCCACTAGCCTTCCACACAGCATAATTATAAACACAGCATTTGCCTTTGCTATGTGCTACGTTTGCCTTTGCTGGAGAAAGGTTGACTTTTGTTTCTGATGATACTGGACCACGTCACCAGAAAGAAAATAAAGGAAGCAAACAAGAAATAACATGCCCATTTTAAATTGAGAGAAACAGAAGGTGAATTGACATATTTTCAAAAGTACCTTGGTGCTAACTTGGTTTGACATTCTCCTATTGAGTCAAAGCTCAGCAATAGGCCTGATATCTCATTTAGCTGTAAAGTGATGTGCTGTCCACGCAGCCACAAAAAGACATCAGAAAGGCAAAGTACCGCCACACGCTCCACTTTGACCAATTTGTCTCCATCACTCCATTCATATAAACACTGAATGATTTAACTAAAATTACGAGAATCTTGTGGGGATTTTTTCCCCCCACTTTAGTTTCATTATACTTGCGAGTATGTTAGTGGCTTCGATTCTGTGCGTGCATTTGCCTTTGAAAGTCTCAGATTTAGCGCTGTGGTATTGGCTCATTTTTCATATCCATTGTTGGCTTGTCAGGGTGTCATAGCTGTTCCACAAAGCTGTTAGATCAGTCCAAATGTATAAATCATCCAGGATCTGACACATTCATTTAATTTGGGGGGCCCTGGTGCAGCAGCAGGTTTATTAATTGAAAAATCCCTGCCCTGTTTGCTGAGTGGGAACATTCAGCCTTTTTTATTTTATTTGTATTAACACGGATATTCTGTATGATTTCCCGCAGTAGCCTGTTGACTGCCCACCTGGCACTTTGTCATTTATCATCGTATGCTATATTTGTCAATCTGTTGAATTCTTCAAGACAAAAATCCTCGAGAAAATCACTTTGCATATCGAGAAAGAGGGGTGACTCTGAGGGCGCTCGGTGGGCCAAACCTCTCACGTTCCTCAATGCAGCGGTGGTTCCAACCCCGGAGCCTGTGTTATTGTTTTCCATCTGTGAAATAAAGTAACAGGTACTTAATGTACCAAAAACAATTTGTACAGCAGTTCCTTTCCCCCATTGATGGCGTGCATGGCTCGCTGAGGACTCCCCTTATCTCAGTGAGGCTAATCCATTTTCACACTGCGCTCTGGCGCTCTCATTTTACAGCTGACGAGCTCTCCGGCTCCACGCTGGGCCTGAAATGGGACCCCAGTCATTGGGCCCCTTGGAGTTTGCGTAGGTAAGTGTGCAGAACAAATGCTGAAAAGTCTTTAAAAAGTTAAAGGGACTAGTTTGGCTTCTTTTTTTTCCTCAGAGTCCCACCTGATCACCTACGTTTTTCCTGCAATTCACCGTGTGAGCGGCTGTGCTTGCGGAGCTGTCAGAGGGGAGTGTTTGTAATTGGAAGAGCGTGCAGGCCGATTGTGGAGAAAAAAACATTGGAAGCAGATTTGTGACTCATTTTGTGTATATCTGTGACTTGTTCTGTACTGGTGTGCTTTGATGATCTATTTTATTTTTGGTGATTGTATGTGATACAGTACTGTTTAGGTGTGAGTATGGTCAGTGAGAGGGATGAAGGGTGTCATGTTGACAGGAGTCAGGCCTGTGCTGGGTGATTTTCCTCTCCTAACACCCTCAGAGAAAAAAATATAATTCAAACCCTCTGCCACGGGACGCATGAGGCATAAAGGACCAAGACCAAAACGGTAAAAGAAACTGTGTGTCATATCACAAAACAGAGGATCTTATAGTCCAGTCTACAGACTTCTGCAGACTGATACAAAGCCTAAAGTTATAAAACACATTCTGTATTGATGCCACTTGCATACACTACATGGAAACTGTAAGCAAAATGGGAGCAAGTGGGACTGATTGGGGTTTTAAATGATTATCACACAACCTTGATAGACCACTGTGTTTTAGTTTAAAAAGGTCACGGTTGGGATGCTAAGGATCAATATCACCTGAATATAATGCTGATTCAATCAAGTTTATTTTTTAATATTTATTTATATTTATATAGCCCTTTTATACAAGCATGTCTCAAAGGGC
Source organism: Acanthochaenus luetkenii (assembly GCA_900312575.1). Lineage (NCBI taxonomy): Eukaryota > Metazoa > Chordata > Actinopteri > Beryciformes > Stephanoberycidae > Acanthochaenus > Acanthochaenus luetkenii. The sequence continues at coordinate 15,742 of OMOT01060233.1, read as the reverse complement.
TTTACATTGCATCATATATACATACTACGTCATCATATGCATACTACATATACTGTACATCATATACTAAATCATATACATACTACATATACATCATATACTATGACATATACATACTACACTACATCATACTGCACACAAACACATATATGGGCAATTTAGAGTCTTCAGTTCACCTGACCTGCATGTGTTTGGACTGTGGGAGGAAACCGGGGCATCCGGAGGAAACCCACGTGTACACAGGGAGAACATACAAACTCCACACAGACAGGATTCGAACCCACAACCTTCCTGCTGCGAGGCAACAGTGCATTGCTCCTTTTAGACAAAAAACATGCACAGTTTTATATTTTAACCTAAACTTCCTGTTCAAACTCAAAAAGACCAGGCAATTCCTCTACCAGCATGAAGAAATAACAGCTTCGTTTTCCCACTGGAACTCGGTAAAGTCAAAGAATGTTTATCACACCAGACTGTGATGCACAATAAGCTGGCAAGTCTGTTGGTTGATAATGATATTGGGGTCCCACAGCTTCCACATGAATTACTATCTAATGGGGGCCCTTCTGTTGGTTTGGTATCATGGGTACTTGATTCAAGTGCAGGTTGGAAGCCCTTCATGGGGCGTCTTTGTTTGAGACAGTCAACCAGGACTAACTGGGATCGTCCTGGTTCAAAGGTATACAAGGTAAAAGCCCAGTTAAAGGAGAAAAGGATAATTCCCTTGTCAGCACCAGCTTAATTAGGCATAGTAGAAATTGACGAGCTGCTCATTTATTAAATTAGGTCCATAAGCGAGTGGTCATTTCACTCTTTGGCAAACATTTATAGGATATTAAAATGATTATTACAACTTTTAGTTTTTTTTTAGAATCAGTTGAGCTTTTAATTCTAAATTACACAGTTCTTACTCTCACATTTATTGATAGTCATGTTGAAGAAGTCACAATGTTTAATTTGCTAATCTGAATACCATAAGCATGACATGAACTTACCACTTACTATTATACATTTTACAACTGATAGAGGTCACTCTGGCCCTCATGACAACGTCATCAACAGAAGTCTTTGTGTGTATATCTTTTTTTTCTAGATCCATCCCAACACTCACTCACATATCGTTGAAAACCTGTTTTGATTTACTTGCGAGCCGTGCTCCTTCCCCTTCGCTACCCCATCATGCCAAGTCATTTAAGGCATCTGTGGCCTCTCTGGCCCAGCCTTTGCAGCCCCATCAACCCCCTGCCGTGGCCCATAACAGCGCATGCCCACTTGGCTGGGCCAGCCGGGAGGGCAGCCGGGCCAGGGCTCCCAGGACTCCCAAGCATCCAGAGCAGCTGGAAGTCCCATCATCCCATCCCGCCTCTCAGCAAAACAATCAAAACACAGAAAATCTATAATAAATCAGTCTCAGGCTCTATCTGGGGGGAAAAAAACAATAACTCTCCCAAAGCTCGATTTGTCATGGCTCGGTCTAGGAAATCAGAGCTGCACTTAGAATAGAGAACAATGCGTTTAGTTTTTCTCCAGTTTGAGTTGAAAAAGAGAATGTACTATGTATAGTGGGCAGCCGAGAGATGTGCGGTTGTGACTGGAAGGTTGCTGGTTTGAATCCCCGAACCGGCTGGGAAAATGTGGGTGGGTGAAATGAATGAGTAACACTCCCCCCCCATCAACGACTACTGTCAAGGTGCCTTTAAGCAAGGCACTTATCTCTACGGTCCATCAGTAACTATATAATTTATATAAATGCAAAGCAGAGGTAACATGATTACCTCTGGGCTACGCATTAGCAATTGTGCATAAGTGAATGGCCAGCTTTTCTGATGTGATTCACAGTTCAAACTTACTTAGTCTCATTGAGTTAACCCCTCTAACCTAAACAACTGTAATGGAGAGCATGAAAAATCCCCCTGTCTCCCCTCTCACACACCCCCCTCCCCTCCCTCCTCCCCATAGCCTTTAGTCTGACCACCCCAAAGCTAATGCAGTTGACTCAGAAGGTCATCTGTAGTTCACCGTGAGGTTAGAGATAAAGAAACACTTATATTCCTTTTGTGTTCACCTCATCCTCTTCTGGGGATAAAAAGGAGAAGAAGAAAAACAAAACAAAGGTAGCAGGAGCAAAAGCTGAGGCTGTTAGGATTTGTTCAAATGTAATTTGTTTTTCGCAAGTTAAAATGTGTCCAGATTGTTTAACTTTAAAGAAATGTACTGTAGATAAAAATCTTGCTTCAGAATCATTCAGCTGCTTCAATTTGCGACGTATGTCTCCTATAAGTGAAATCAGATTACAAGATTTTCTTGGAGAAAGAGGCCTCTCGCCACAGCGGTGTCTATTTTGGTGGGCTCTTTACTGGGCCCAATTGTTTACATTAAGATGAGCTGGATTTCTTCTCTCTCTCTCACTCACTTGGAGTGATTTGAAGTTTGTTCTCTCATCCATGTAACGAATGCTGAGCGAGGCTAAGCAAGACTGCATCTGAATGGGCCTCAGAACTGCAGAGGAAGAGATTCATAATCAAAGGCGAGATGACAGGTGGATCACATTTCTAAACCTTTGTGTGAGCAGTGACAGGCTATCAGTCAGTAGCAAAGATGGTGTTTTCTTAACCCCAGAGTTGCATTAAGTTGACATCCTGCTTCAGCGGAACAAGGTGACATATTGATGTGGAGGAAATATAACAGGCGGGAAGCTTTAAGACTTAAGGGCCTGGCAGGAAAAAAAAAGAAAATTACAAGGAGAGGGGTCTGGGGTTTTATGGGTAACAGTCAAACAAAGCGACCGTCTTTATGGTCTGTCTGTGAATATGCCTGCTTCAGCTTTGCAGAAAAGATGTTTGACAACTTTGACTCTGAGAATAAAACAGCTACAAAACAAAGCCAATACATTTTTGCCACAAAGCGAAATAAATGATGCAACCATGATAACCGTAATTATAATATAAAAGCATATTGTCCATAAACCAAAACATTACCATTGACACCAGAATCTCTCTTGATTCATACACAGCAAACACCAAATGGACACCCTACAGCAATTATTTCAATTTAGAACTTGAATGGCGATGTCCCCAGTAAGCAGAGAGGGTATATTGGTATGGCTGACTAAAACCCATGCATCAAATCAAAGTGGAGAGAGTTACCATAAGCATGAAAACAAACTACTCTCACGTTTCTAAGTACAGAAGTCTATGTTCAGTTACTTTGTCACAAATTACTGCAAGGCTTCCCTCCCAATCCGTCATTTTGGGATTACTGGGAGTTGCGTGTCGCCGCCGTCGGCACAGAAGCCTGTCACCTGCTCAGTGGGGGTAATAATTGGTATGAAATAGCGTTATGGACAGCTGAAAGGTAAGCGCTCTGACTGACTGAGGATCCACTCCAAGGATTCCTGTTTTACACTTTGTCAGGGTTTCTGCATTTTTTTCACCCGGCCCTTGACTGACTCCATTTGTGGGGTGTAACTCTATCAGAAAACGCCAGTCTCCTGCTCATTCAGTCATCCTTCATCTGACTACTGGAGTGGAGAGCCAGACAGAGATAGAGAGAGAAGTAGAGAGATATTAAGATTGAGATTAGGCGGCACGGTGGCTCAGTAGTTAGCTCTGTCGCCTTACAGCAAGAAGGTTGTGGGTTTGAATCTCCACCCGGGTCTGTGTGGAGTTTGCATGTTCTTCCCGTGTCTGCGTGGGTTTCCTCCCACAGTCCAAAGACATGCAGGTCAGGTGAAATGAAGACCCTCGATTGCCAATATATGTGAGTGTGTTTGTGTGCAGTATCGTAAATGATGTGATGTATATAATGTAGTATGTACAGTATATATGATGCTATGTAAAGCCCTTGAGACATGTTTGTATAAAAGGGCTATATAAATAAACATGATTAGATTAGATTAGATAGAGATGGGCAAAGAACGATGGAGAAAGAGAAACTAAGTGATGCTCCACTCAACCCAATATTATTACTGTACACTTATCAGGTCGATGTGAGGACTTTTGTTTTATATTGAAATGTTTGCTATTTTTCCTTTTTATTTATTTGTTCACGTCACTCACAATTAATATTCTGCATTGACAAGAAAAGAGATGCGAACGAGAACACAGAAAACCGGGGCAGAGAGTGAACGGTCACGCTGCATTGCAACGTATTGCCCCACCTGTACAAAACAAAGCGGTGAAATCCGTGTTAGACCAGGATGTGCATAGCAAATCACACACTACACGACACGCCTCTGACAGTGAACAAGAGGAATTTGTTTCGCTCTAACACTGAAACGAAGATGTATGGAAGATGGGAGGAGGAGGAGAGGAGGGTAATAGAGAGCAGGAGTGTCACATGCATCAAGTAAAACACAAATCTGAGAGGTGAAGTGACATTGCTGGACTGAAAAATTGGCGAAATAATACTAAAAACATTTTGTCCATTCGTAAAATAAATTACATAAATACAAACGTGAAGAAACAAAGATAGACAAAAGAACAAAGTAAGTCCAGCACCCACATTGTGAATGTGAAACTGACTCCATGGTGTAGGAGCCATAAAAAACAAAACAGAAACCACCCAGTTGTTATTTGTGCCTTAATTCAGCAGCTGATATTAGTCTATCAAAGGCAGAAGCAGTGGCTCTGATGCTCCAAGCCTCACATAGTCCTTTCTATGGCTTATCAGTCGGAAAGCCAGAGGAGCTGTCCGGTCTCATTCTCTTGTTGGAGCGCACATGTCAGGACCTATTTGCCACTGGTTACTTTGAGAGTGACATCAGTGATGACCTCTTGACCCCGGCTGACAGAGAAATGCTTCTGCAATAGTTTTCCATTACAGAGGCGAGAGAGCACGGACACCAGACGGCTATGTTGAAATGGGAAAATAAGAAAATTGTAAAAGGCACTTAGACCTGAATTCGACCTATCATGTTTCAATATTCTGTGGGGGGATTTTATGAAATGAGTATTTGACCCATAGACGAGACCTCTTCCCTATGTCATCTCACTCCTGTGTTTCCCATGTTTTGACCCTCCACCAAAGGCTATTACAGAGGATTACACCGACACACTGTGCCATTCAATTAGATGGCCTTGTTTCATTTTGTCCCCCTCTTTCCTTGATGATACGTACTTGCTTGTCAATCTTGCTGTGTGAATCAGCCTTGAATCTATAGAGTTTCAAGTTAGAAGACAAATTGTTGTGACTGAGCTTTCGACATGCCTCTCAACAGGTTAGATACCGGTGTTTCTCATAGATCTGAGCTGAGCTGAAGGTGAGCTGAGCTGGAGGAGTCGATGGTGATGAGACTTCACATAAGAGCTCTCTGCTTCAGATGGCCATTGCAGCTCTAAAACACAATAAACAACATGAGAATAATAAATGGTTATCAGAGTTGATCAGTCGTAAAATACTGCTACTGTAGTTGCAGTAGCAATACTGCTAATACCACATTTCTGTCTGAATAATATGAACCAGAATTAAAACATACTTCCCTGCCAGTGCCTATAATGTACTGTACAGATTACATCTTATGCCAGATCATCCATCAGATCCCTATTTGTGGCACTACAATACGTGCTGTGACACATCTTCCTTGACCACACTTGTGAATCTATTAAATAAATGTCATTATTTTCATCTGCGCTGCCCCATCAAATTGTGATTGACAAATTACCTGTTGTAAACCACAAAGAAGAATGCAAACAGTGTGGGAAGATGTCCATTTAGAATGTTGATTTATGTAATATGACAGGGATGCTTTGATGGGTGTATCACCCATTATGCTTCCCCATGGCTCATAAAGACATATATGTCACCTAGTGAGAGCTTTGCAGGTCAATATAAAAAACTGGCACGCGTGCTAGCTAGCTGGCTACCTCCGCTGGCGTCTGCCTCCCTGATAAATTACATTTATGAAAGCTGCAATTACCTGATTACCTCCCCGCTCCGGCCCCCACCCACTGGCAGGATTCATTACGGCCCTATAATTTCATTCAAATTACCCATGAACCTTGGTCCAGGGTGTCAACAGTAAATGCCATGGTGACCCTATTGAGTGAAATGAAGTGGAAGAAATGTCCTCAGCATGGAAAAGTAATAAGCTGCTTCTCACAATGAGCATCAGAGGCAAGGGGAGCAAGACAAAGCGATTCTAGAGGTACGAACAAGCTAAGAAGTGACAACCCCATCGCTCGGGAGAGGATATGAAAGTTGTAGGACGAATGCTGGGCATGGTGAAGTATAAGCTGACAGAGTACCTGCAGATTCAAATTCCCCTACGTCCTTTTCCTCAGGCAGACTGACCTCCCCATATACAAGCTCCTGCATCCTCAGACCAGCTACAGCTAGGATGCACAAAACTCACTAACTGCTGGGCTGGTATGCCCCTTCTATGGTCGGCCATCTCTCGCCCTGCGTGGAAGCGGTAGTTCTGATTCTGTATTCACACCCACGTTGAATCAAACACAGCTATGAAATGTTATGTACCGTGACCATCACCTCTTACAGTCCACATCTAAGGCGATCGAGTTTGAGAACAAGAACAAGAAGTTCTCCGTCTCCATTCTTACGAGGCGCCACACAACGTGAAAGTTGGAGTAAGCATTTAAAGTCGATTTCCTCACGCATTCATAAATTAATTAGTCTAAACGTTTCAGTGTATCAGTTACATTAAGCCTCATTAACTTCTTTTTTTCCCTGCTTTATATTAGCTAATTATCTCAGGGGTGGCCTCAAATTAATTACCATCTTCTACAGCCTCACAAAATTGCATTGTGTTTATTTAGTCTCTCCTATTACCTTTTCCTACTCGTAAAAACAGGCAATTACCATTTTTTGATAAACAAAAATGATGCTAGGTCAGGGATTATCAGCAGCTCTTCATGTCGTTCTGAGAAGATTACCCTGTCAGCTAATTTGACCCTCGAACCCTCCCCAGCCCAGATATGGCTCTTTGGTCCTTTTAGACAAGGTTGTGTCGAGTTGAATAAGACATGACAACAATGTGGCCTTTGTTGGCTTTTTCATGTCTCCAACATACCTCTTTCTTTTTTATGTCACATAATGGATACCAATTACTACATTAAAAAAAAACCTCATATATGTATTTAAAATAAAACAAATATTACTGTTAATATACTTTCTTGCTTCACTATGGAAGAACGTTCTGCTCAGAGATGCTGCAGAGGTCTTCAATTTTCCTCAGTGTATTTCCGTAAACCAACACAATGGCTGCTTCATTAGCCCATTGATTAATTAATGCAGCCATCATTCTTCCTCATATTCACAGACAACAAACACTGATGATACAAAAGGTAACAGTAATGATAACTCCAGCCACGGTCAAATTCCTGTTAAGGCACCAGACGCCTATCCGCTTTGATAAAGAGGCCGATTTATACGCTGTCTCCCGGCACAGGGTCATCCTTCTCCATATTCTGTGTATTGACCCGGGTTGTTCCTTTTATTACAAGCAGGCCTTTTATTGAAGGATGATTATATTGAATGATGTCAAGCGAGGGGAGAAAAGATCGACCAGAATAATGACGTTCCGGAGAGGGAGAAAGCGATGGGGGTGGGCGGAGGGGTCGATGGCTGTACTTGCCCTGTCTTTCTTTGCTGCTCGCAAATTGAGTCGCATCCTTGCTCATCCATTATTTAAGGCCGATCGGACTCTCTTGGCAACTATGGATTTGATAATCATTCCCATGTCCATATTAAATATGTGACATAAATATCACAGTAGGGGCTTGTCAATAAGAGGGCAGCAGTGTGCAACTGAGGTGTGAAAGATTAAATAATATATGGATATGAGGCAGAGGAGAGATGAGAGGCATATGGGGATGTTGCCCTGCGCCCGAGGCTCCGAGTTGCTTGAGATATTGAAGATGTACAGCGTAATTGTATTGTTTAAAACTCATTGATCTGAATCATAAGCAGGAAACATTCTCCAGGATATTTCTGTAAAAAATGGCTTTCCCTGAGTCTTATATGTATGGCATATTTAAATCTACTAGCAGTAGAAATTGAAACTTGTTGACTTTGGTGACCCCTTGAGTCCCTCAGTAATAGTATTTTACATCAGCTGTCGCAGAGACTCGCCACTCGTTCCCCTGTCTGCAGACTGCAGAGAGATGTACTGTATACATAAGAGGTCATGTGAAATTGTCATACTGCAAACGGAATAATGGAACTGGAATAAACGTATGTAAGGAGGCGTGGTTATCTTTCCGACAGCACAAGATGTGTGTGAAATTCAGGTCGGTCAGTTGATCAGTCAGTCAAATGGCACTTCCTCACCTCATACTAAGTGATGCTCGCTCACCCAGTGTTAGGTATAGCTTTGTAGCGGCAGTGGCTAATCTATGTGTAAAAAAAAAAAAGTTACAACTAGATGCAAAGCAGTTTTGCTTAACACATGTTGTTGCCTAAACTTTATAACATTTAGGCAATGCTACAAAACATTTTGGCTAGGTACTATTGTGTTAGTAGATTTAGCAATAGTCTACAAACATTTCTTGAAGGCAGAGGTAATGTCATTGGTGGAGTTTAACTCGCAAGGAGCCAAAGAACACAGTTGTATAGAGCACAAGTTAGCTAACTGGCAAATTTGAAAGGTAAAGAAGGAAATACAAATGAAAAACAGGAATGGCAATTACTTTTTTTTCATTCATTCATGACCATGGCATTCATGATCTTGGAGGCAGGTAGCTAACTAACTAGCCTATATCTATAGGCTAGTATGGCTAGTAACTTGGAAGGTCAGCTACTAGCTAACCTAGATAACGTAGTTTGATTGCATTTTTTCAGTCAAGCACACTAGGCTTCATATTATCTCTTACTCCTTCCCTTTTTCACTGGGCTTCAGCCTAACGTTACATAGCCAGGAAAAACTGGTTGTAGAACTAAAACAACGGTCAGCATGTGTTATATGAATCGGCAATAGAGAGTAACAAAACTGACATTTATTTATATGAAAATGTCGCAGATTATTACTATATCACTTTAGTATACTGTATGTGTGGGCTAAGGAGCAGTGGACGAGGGCAAGGGGAAGGTGTGGGGTGAGGTAGTAACTCACCACATAAATAAGGCTAAGAGAGGCCTGATAACAAGAACCAGCATCTGCCAGGCAGAGAGGCAGGCAGGCTGTATGTCTCTTCTATCCACGGTGGACTCTTTGTCTCCTGTGATTTTCTCCAGCTGCTGGCCATGAATACTGGCCTATGCACTCTAGATTAAAGCACAACACATGTTTCTCTGCAGGCTAGACCATATATCATCCCCTGATAACCAATGACAAATGCTCCTACATATTGTCTCAGGGCAGAGAGAGAGTGCAGAGAAAAGCTGTTAGCAGAGAGTGAGGATGTGTGATACCTGTACAGTGCTTTGTCTGGAAAGTATGCTTGAGGCAGTAAGACTGACTGACTCTGTGTTATTTGTTTATGTAGATCTCGATATAATCTGTAACCTTAATTCTGTAAAGTGCAATTACTGTATGATATTGAGATGAGCAATAGTCAATCAATCATGTTTTATTTATATAGCCCTTTTATACAAACATGTCTCAAAAGGCTTTACATTGCATCATATATACATACTACGTCATCATATACATACTACATATACATCATTTACTAGGTCATATACATACAACATCATATACTACACTACATCATACACGTCATATACCATACTGCACAGAGAATTTGCTGGGAATTTAGAGTCTTCAGTTCACCTGATCTGCATGTCTTTGTACTGTGGGAGGAAACCGGAGCACCCGGAGGACACCCACGAGAACACGGGGAGAACATGCAAAAAGTCTCAGCATTTGAAATCAAATTTGTCTTTACATAATTTGTATCATATGTATGTAATCTTTAATAAAGCACTTATGTTATGAGATGTTTTTGTTTTTGTTTTTGCATATTCACTATAGGCCTATTTTGACTCTCTCCATTAAGACTTGAATGTAAGTAAATTAGCATTATTACTTGCAATGTGTATGGGATCTTGTGCAGAGAAAAAAACTCTGAACTGTAGAAAAAACTGTGGAAGTATTTACTAGCTTAACCTTGCAGCAGGGACGAGCGGTGACCTCTGGAGCTGGGCATGCTACCTTCTCCTGT
>OMOT01060226.1:15446-29937 GCA_900312575.1 Acanthochaenus luetkenii | reverse complement strand
CCGGTCAGACAGGAGGCAGAACACAAAACCAAGTCACCTGCACCACCCGGCCAGACAGGAGGCAGAACACAAAACCAAGTCACCTGCACCACCCGGTCAGACAGGAGGCAGAACACAAAACCAAGTCACCTGCACCACCCGGTCAGACAGGAGGCAGAACACAAAACCAAGTCACCTGCACCACCCGGCCAGACAGGAGGCGGAACATATCCAGGTAGACCCGTTATTCAGACTAATGTTTACTGTAACAAAGGTTAATGAAGTAACTACTGTAAAGCCAAAATACAAATACTGATCATTATTTGGTCAACTTCACTGGATTTATTTAATTTTGATAGCATTAATAGCTAACAACCTCTATCTTACTATAACATAATCATCATAATCTAATATTTTAAATGTAATAATGTCGTAATAATCATTTAAAAAGTAATTACTATCATTCTATTATAATGTAAAAAATATATATAATTTAAGAAATGATCATTATCAGTATCGGTAAAATTGTTACATGACATATCAGTATCGAATAAAAGAAAATGGCACGGCCCATCACTTATGCGAGTCACTGCAATGATGGTAGTGAGGCAGGCAGACGAGATGTTAAGAAAGGTTAAGAAATGGTATGGTCCACTTTAGGGGTGTATGAAATTGTATTGCAAGATTTTTCCAGGCACAAATATGGGACATACATTATATTGTAATATTTACGATTACAGGTAAGACGAAGGATGTATAAATGTTTTTACCTCTTTTTGGGAGGGTCCAAGTCTTAATTAGAGGGGTCAGACCCCCCAACCCCCTCCTTCATTAGAACCCTGCTCCCTCCTTTTTCCAGCTTGCCCACTGAGAGGAGAGAAAAGTGCATAAGGGGACATATGTGCATGTGTTAAGCCAGGCAGGAGTAGACACATCCGCCGACGCATGTAAGGGCTATTCTAGGGTTTGTTATCCGTCTAATCAAAAATGTGTTGTTTTTTTCTGTGCGAAAACTTCTGACAACTATAATCCACTGCTTACCCTTCTTACCCCTTCTTCCTTTCAGACGACATTCATACCACAACCGTCAGTTATTTCTCAGACCCCTGTAGTGGAGCTATGCCAATGTCAAGGTGTTGTCTGTATAGTAGACCAGCAGACAGACACTTGACGGCGTCTCCTTGTTATCAGTCATCTTGTGCAAAGTATGTCTAAAGTGTCTGACCGGTCAAAGGTTGTTCTGATGGGGATTTATGATCCCCGTTATTCACCTTCTTAACATGATTCACGATTTCTTTAGCCTCCAGGCAGGCATGGTGGCGCGCTGCCAAGAGGATTTACATCCATATATTCTGTTTCAAGCGCTTGCATACATGATGGATTTCTTTGGAGGGCCAATAGAAGCGTCGGTGAGCCCATACAACAATGTAATGTAACATAGGACAAATGATTTGTTGATGTTATTTTGGCAGATATTGTAATTAGTGTTTGATTTGTCATATTGTGGCTGATGAAATGCAATTCTGTGTGTTTTGAACACTTTGGGTGTTCTGCAGCCAAGAAAAGAATGCTGATTGGAGAACTGTGGACTGCATCTCGCAGATCATTATTGAGCATATTGGGATGAAAAATGAGAGTGGTAGTGCACAGTATTGACTTAGAACCACGGTAACACAAATACAAGCACATTCCACTGGCCGAATTGTAAAATGTATACGTTAAATGCAACCATGGAATGAGAAATGTCTTTTTCAGTTAATCGAGGTACTTGACCTTAATGAATGATGGAAGACATGGCTACGAGAGATTTGCACTCAAAACATCCAAATGTATGTTTTTCTCCATTCCTCCTGTAAACACTGTGGCGGGTAGCTGGCTCAACCCTCGCTGGCAGGCATTACATTTTCATTCACGTCTCTCGCTGGGGGTTATTTTCCAAAGTAACATGTGTACGAACTTCTGTTCATCTTTGCCACAGGTTGGTATGCAAGTGAAAAAAGAAAAAAAATGGCAGTACATAAGATAAAATCAGTTTGGCTATAATCCTATTTCATCACTGCTGCTTTGTTATGTTACTGTCAGTACTGGGCGGCACGGTGGCTCAGTGGATAGCACTGTCGCCTCGCAGCAAGAAGGTCCTGGGTTCAAATCTCACCCGGTCCTTTCTGTGTGGAGTTTGCATGTTCTCCCCGTGTTCGCGTGGGTTTCCTCCGGTTTCCTCCCACAGTCCAAAGACATGCAGGTCACGCTGTTTACCTGCTCATGGCGACCCTGCTAAACTTCATTGAAGTGAACTAAAAACAGCAACTTGAACTCCTACAAAGTAAGCGTACCATCGCCTACTGTGAATGTCAAATCGACCAAAATGATGTTCACCCTCAGGACTCACACGAAAGAAGAAGAAGTCAGTACTTCAAATGCAGTACGGCCAAATTCTGATCACCAAAACTGCTGCCCATGTTTTCTTTCAGTCAGAGCTACACAACATGAACTGATCTCTGCTTTCCATGTTGTGTCTTTAGGGGTAAATAATGTAGGATTATAAAAAGAAAACAATGGCAAATCAATAGTAGTAATGACTACAGCGTTCTATAGCTTCTAACTGCTTTCTTTAAACATAGTTAATTACTCCACTCCCCATTGCTTTTGACATGTAACTTACCAGCCTACCATCTACTGGAAAGGTAGTTGGGTAATTGAGCTAGAGATCCCAACTTGGACAAAATGAACTCACAAGACAAACGAGTCACTTCTTTCTTTCACTAAAATTAATGTGTCGACACAAAGGAATGGCAGTGATCTCAGATCTGCTATCGTTCTTTGGCTTGTGCTTAACAATATCAAGAAATCATTTTCAGCATAAATCCAGTGAACAGCTTGACTTTTAAGATATGCATACTTAGTACTATAAACAGAAGAAATATGATCCTGAAAGTTATTTGGCTATACTTGATAAAGCATTATTACTACACAATTTTTAAAAGTGTGCTTTACATATTAATATTTTCACACAACTCATAGAGTCACCTCCATCACTAACAAGCACAGAAGCAACTCATGAAGTGGCCATTTCTTTAATGTAGGCTATTAATTTAGGAAAATATGTTGATCTTGAATGTAATTATCTTAAAGTTGAGCTCTAACAGATACTGTAAATGCTGACTCTGATGCAAGGGTGAAGAATTATTTCCCCTGTTTCTTCAACTGCTGTGCTTCCCACACCAGGGGAATCAACACAAAGCCTACATTAATTAAACGTATAAGATTTATAAGAAGCGCATCTAGTCATATTGTTTGGTGAGTAATAAAATATCACTCTGGTACATGTAATAATGACACTGTAGCAATTTCCATAGAGATCTACCTAAGAACTAAAAAACAAAACTTTTGATTTAATTCTTGGAAACTCTTGGATGCTCCCTCTGTTGGAACAGAAAATGTTTCAAGCTACATTATCATTGAAGAGTGCCTCTTCCACTCTGATAGCAATGAGTATCACCCTTGTTTTCTGTATGCTTGTAAATGTCTTTCATTGAGGGCTTCAATTCCCAAACATCAAGCCAATCCACATTGGAAAATGAGTTGCTCTTCATATGTCAACCATAGAATATGATTATTATTCAATGCTGTATTTACATCCAGTGGAATAACACACTAATCAGTCTAAGTAATGATTTCTGTATGCTCCCGTGGTGTTATCTATAACTCATGAAATGTACTGTATGACTACCTGCCTTCCCCATGTCAATATAATTGACAAGATTTACAGCACAGCATATACAGTTGTAAGTAGCTGCAGATCATCATGAGTTTAGCCATGATTGGGGCTATAATTAGTTAAGTAATTAATTAGATCAGAATCCTTTCTTTTTGTTGACTTCACTTTACCCGTATTGTTCTGGAAATAATACCATTCATCACTGGTTTTACATTATTTTAGTATAATTAACATAAATCAATTAATCTTTATTTATATAGCCCTTTTATACAAGTACCTATGTCTCAAAGGGCTTTACATTGCATGCATCATATACATAGTACATCACACCATGCACCACACTACACACAAACACATATATTTGCATGTCTTTGACTGTGGGAGGAAACCGGAGCACCCACATGAATTCAATTTTACGTTCATCTCTGTTATGCTATGATAATTTGTGTAGTCATGTGCTAGGAGTGTCATCATAACGAGTTGAATTCCCTGGCTCGACTTTGGACCAAACATTAAGAGAAAGAGCTGATGTAGTTTTAAACAGCTTTTGAATGAACTGTCATGTTTGAAATGCCTGAGGCAGTAACCTTTGTAGGCCAATATGGAGCCTAGGAGTTGCAGTCCTGTAGGGAAAATAATTATTTTGTGACAATGAAGTATTAACTTGTGTGCACAACATGCTACAATAGCATGTTGCGTGATACAAATGTAGCCTGTAAAATCCTCCAGTCTGCATTTTTACGACGGTACAGCCGTATTAGCGCTCAATATCCTGGTCAATTGTTTCTTACTATCAATAACACGTTGCACCGTCAGTAGGCAATACAAGTATTATAGCTAAAGTAAAACTTGATTAAGAAATCTACCATTTCAAAGGCCTGATTCAAATAAATGTGTTCCCCCTCAATACATTTGTAATTAAACTAAATAAATCAATGCAATCAACTAAAATCAACTAAATATGGCGAATGGCACAGGTTAATTTGTACGCACAAATTATGAAATCATGCTTCATGGATTACCACCGCAATTACAATCAATGCATACAATAAATAACTCCTCACCTGTTTCATACATCAAAATAATGCGTTGCATCTTTATTATTAAAGCCTTAAAGAAAGATGCACACAATTCTAAATAAAACAGCCAGTGAAAACACTCAACCTCATCAAATCTTCTCACTTAATATGCACACTCAGTTATTAAAGTACTTTACAATGAAGATTGACCCACGCGACTCCTCAAGCACACGTTATCATTACACATCCACACACGTTTGATTGGAACTTCTTTACAATATAATTACATTTCAACTGCACCATAGTAAATTAGATAATCACCGTGTGTTGTTCTCTATACCCAAACTATTCATCTTGCCACCCAGTAGTCATGATGTAATCCAAGACTGTAAACATCTTCAACATCTTTCTACTCCAAACTCTTTGTTGTGTGTTGTAGTAATTACAGCTTGGCAAAGATTGGATGTTCCTGCCCATGTATTACTTTTAATTGCGTGATATTTGGCATATGTTCATCTGAAGCCGAGCAAAGTATGTGCCTGTCTGGTTGCAGGTCACAGTTCAGTGGAATCACAAATTAATAGCATCTTCTTTCCGATTCTTCGTTCAGGCTTCATATCACATCAGATTTCTATCATAAATCTTTTGTTTTTGGTAGAAATTGGGCAGTCCACCCACCCTACACATTATATTGGATTGTACATACATATAGATATACGGTATATATATTGGAGAGAGGTGCAAGAAACATTAGCAAGCATATCCCAGGACTCAACATACAAGGCATGAGAGTTAGAGTCAGTGACCAACTAATGAGGAATCTGATTCATAACTTAAGTGTGTGTGTGTGTGTGTGTTTGTGTCCATAATTGTCTGTATAGAAAAATACATTAAAAGTTCACTTAATTGTAACTCTGAACAAAGAACAACATCGAAAGAATGCGAAATGTACTCCACAAAATATTATTACTGTCTCGATGAACATTGCCGCTGCTATTATGAAATATTATGTTGCTTTCAAGCACGGCCAAGCATGTACAGTATGATAATCCATTCAGCTGGGCTTCAATTCTGCGGAAATAATTTACATTACAAAACAACAACAAAAAACACCATCACAGAGAATTGTAATATATTGAACTGACCATCTGCTGCTATTATTACCTCTGGGGAATTATCCATAATTCCATGTTGCACGCGGGAAATAGCAGCCATCAGAAAAGTGAAGAGAGAGGGAGGGAGAGAGAGAGAGAGAAAAAAAAAGAGAGAGTGAGTGTGCCCGTGTGTGGTGTTTCTGACCGTATGTCTGTGTGTGTGTTTGTGTGTGTATGTGTGTGTGTGTGTTGGGGGGTGGCCAGCTGGTGCACAGGGGAGGGTTGGGGGAGTAAATACATGATCAATTCCCTTTTAGTTTCCTATTTTACATGCAGACTTTCACCCACCATGTTGGAAGTTTAGGCCCGAGGAGCATCTTTAGGGCGGAGCAGCGTAAACGTAGCATGCCGGTAAAGGTGTGCGAACACCATCTTTTTCTTGTTTGAAGCGGCTGTAACTTCACCCGTCTAATTTCAGTCCTCGGGAGGTGTTTTGTCTGCGTGGAGCGGATAAGGGTTGCCACACATTCTTGGTAAGATGGACTCAACTGATGAAATAACACTCGGTCATTGTCCGTGCCCTGAGGGAGATTCACAGCCATTTACTGGCACAAAAAACACTCGATTTATGTCCTTGGTTCTTATTCAATTCAGCAAGCCTGCTCACCCTGCTTCATCTTAGGTAGCATGGGGTGTTCATATTCTCTGAAGGCTTGTTCTGCAAAGTTGAAGTTAATCTTTCGCCTTCTTATTCATCCTCTTCTTCTTCTTCTTCTTCTTCTGATGATTTCCAACCCAGTGCTAGACCACAAAATATCACCCTGGATATGACATCAATATGCTGTAAATGTCATACTTAAGCTGATGATAATATCAAAATCCAGTGTCCCTAACCTTACTAGATTTAATATGATTGATATTAGAGAATGGACACATTGAGGGGGAACCAATGGGATTTTTTCTCTCCCTGCTGTGTCCAGCACCATTCAGGTGCGTCTACATTGTGCTGTGCGCTGCTTTCATGGCGGTGATTGGTAGATGTGCCCTTTCCTCCGTGAGTTTCTCACTGAGATGAAGGATCATAGAGACGGGGAAAGAATGCTTGCCTCTTCATTATTTATTCTGCAGCACGGCACACGGGTAGCATGCCGGGTAGGCAGAGTTCCAAATACGCCATGTCTGAAAAGAAGAAGAAATCATACCAGTTAGACTGAACAATAAGAGAACAATAGCATGGTGATTGGCAAACGTACATTCACTGATGCTACTAACCCTGTACTCATTACTGGATGGTCCAGGTCTAACACCACCCGGTCGCTATATGTTCATGATGGCTATGAGACACCTGTGAATAATGACCAATTGTTGTCAAGGAGACGAAAAATCTATTTCAGAGTGGCCATTTAATTGAGAAGACTCAAAGGGGTATGAAGTGTGGCCGAGAGTGAGTGTGCTGTATTCCGCTCACGTAGCTCTTTGAGGGGGTGAGTGACTGCCTCCCTCTGCCAGAAGCTCCATGTTTGTCCCAGTGGCGTCCCATCCGAAAAGGAATATATGTGCCTAACTGGCTCCCTGACATTGACACGGCGTGACTCACGCCGCCACGCTATTTCAGTATGACTGTTGGCAAGCCCTAGCTTTCCAGTAGCCTCTCCCTTCCCTGCTTCGGTCATTTGTTTTCCTCCCCTGCTAGCCTGTTTACTTGTAATTTGGACATCTGTCTAGGTGGTTTGTTTGCTACCCTGTGGTGTGATTAGGGCCACCGTTGCCAGATCTAGGAAGATAGATGGGGTTATCACAAGACTTGGCCGTGAGACGGAGCCGGAGTTTGGCCTCTTCTCACCCGCTAAACTTGGTAGGACAATAAACAAAGCGTCGGGTGTCCGAAGGGCTACTGTGAAAGAGGCACAACAGATCCAATAGATTCAGGTCAAGGGTCACATATTTATTCATCATGCTTGTTAGTACTCTCCTTCCAACAGTCTTAATGTCTGTGTGCTTTCTATGCCCCCCGTCTGGCCCTGGTCACATTCTGCTCAGCGCTGCGCTCCGTTCCCAGAACCTGGTCCTAACACCAGGGGGAGAGAGTGGGGCAATTAACCACCTGCTGGTGAAGCGGCCATGCTGTACAGTCACAAACACACTCACACACAATTGCAGACTGTGGTGTATGCACTCAGTCATGCACACATTCATATATAGACATGACATCACTAATACACGCTGCATATTCTTGAAGCTCACGTATGAAGCCTGTATGCACAAAGTGCGTGAGAGAGAGAAAGAGGGAGGTGGTGATTTAAAAATCTGCATGCTGATCGTGGTTCGTCCTGGGTGTTACTAATTTGTTCAACTCCTTAATGAACATTATTGGCAGGATCGCATTACAGTAACAACGGCACTTCAGTCTCCTAATGGCCAAAGTCAGGCTCCAAGGGTATCATGTGATCAAGTACATACACTCTCAGAACGATCAATACGGAATAATTTCACATAGGATTGATCCCCATCCAATTTATGTTCATTGGCAATCTCCCTGTTTCTTTGAATGTAGTTTTGTAGTTTAATTAGTGTGACACAAATCACAACAGCCACTGATCTGGAACTGTAAAACGGTTTTGAAACAAATCTAATCTCTAGATTTTGGTAAATCATTCAAAGCTGATAAGGAGTTGTGGACTCGTGGACTGGTTGACATAGCACTTCCTCAAGCGACTCCAGACTTCTGCAATACGCTTAATCATCAAAGAATGTATTTAGAGCCTGGACCCTGCAGCAGCTGTAGTAGTTGCAGTGCTATTTGCAGCTCTGTCATTGTGCATTGTGAGTCATTGTGCACTTAAATCTGTGAGCAACAGCCAGTGTTTCTTCATGGGTGTGGCAAGAGGGTGTGGCAAAAACGTATATATAACATATATATACATATATATATTAGTTGGAAATGATGTGGTGGAATCAAGGGAAAAGGTGAGAAATAGATACAAAATAGCAAGTATGATCTCTAATTTATAACTTGCTTTGTTGTAGTTTAAGCCATTAATAAATTATACATGTTGCTGAGTAATTAACTCGTTGACTAGTTTAAAAAAAAGTAACTTAAGAAATAGCTGTATAGTTGTTTTAACTACTCCCTAACACTGGCAGGTAATCATTAATCAACCATGTCCTTCATCAGCTACTGTACCTGTGAAACAAAGCAAACAAAACTGCTAAATGACCTACATTACCTAACATGTTCCCATCCCCAAATACTTTGAAAAACGAGGTTGGAAAAACCAACCTTTTCATTTGGGCTGGCTTGATACTGAAGGCAGTTTGAAACGCTCCCACCTTCGGGAGTGGCCAATAGACCAGCACTATAGACGGAGAGGGTGTGGCCGATTGTTACCTGTTGAGTTTCACCTGACAGCAAAACAAGCAAACATTAGCCTACTTGCACTGAAACACTGCCAGGCCTCAAAGGACCTACACTGTCTTTGGATTATTTCCCCACTGAAAGGTATGTTGGAGTTACTTCTTATTACCTACATTTCACAGTTGTTCAACAGAACTCCATTTTGGTATTCTCGGTGGTGTGCGGCTATCCTACTTGAGAAATCAACATTTTTTTCCTTAACCCTGTTCACTTTACAGTGATATTCACTTTCATTTGAACTGTAATTTGCTAATAAGCTGGCAGGGAGAACCTTTAAGAGCAGTGCAGGGAGAACCTTTAAGAGCAGTGCAGGGAGAACCTTTAAGAGCAGTGCAGTTAGTAATTATATTGCCTTGTGCATGTTGGATTTAAGACACTGCTGCGTGATAAAGACCACGCAGCAGGGATGTTTTCATGTACAGCAGATTAAATCAGCAAGAGAAAACGCAAACAATCTCTGAACCATTTCTTCACTTTGTCTTGCATTTGCTCCCAGGGTTATAATGGAACATGTATTCACACGCGTGAGGCTAAAGGTGGCTGTGTTGTTACTCGTAACAATTCATCTGAAAACAGGTGAGTCTGGTTTGATAACCAGGGAGTGTGTTTGAGGTCACATTTAAATGTCCGTTAGCGTGTCTGTGTCCACACTAGGTCCCCGGGTAGGGCTAATAATATTCATGAGGAGTTCGGCGTCTCTGCTCGCTAACACAATAGGTTTGTTCTGGGTGAAATCAAATCTGTGATCCACACTGCAGAGTGACCTGTCTGACACGCTCTCGGTTATTGATGTGACAGCAATTCATCTTCCCTTGTGTAAACTGCATCGCAGATATCCAACGGACCGTGGGCATAAAATGTGTCTGACAGCTGCTCCTTATTTCATATCCACCGCTTGGTTGCAAAGGGTCAAAATGTTCTGTGCAATCGAGTGCCAGAGCGAATTCCCAGTAGCATATTGAGAGGAGTGCATTATCTGAGCCCTCTCTGTGGCCAAGGAGGCGGTGTAAAGGATTTGCTTATTTACAATGGTAGCTTAATGGTGTCAAGATTAGTGGCTGGGCTCGCTGGCAAGCTGCAACTCCACATGGGAAACATGTCTTTCTTACATCAAACTTGCCACATTTAGCCAAAGGGGTTAATTAGAATAAACATGTGACTGGCTAATTTTAGTTTTTGTCATATCCCCTGCATCGTATCTGCCATCTGCACCCTTCCATAAATGCCTCTAAAATATGTTGTTCTGTTCCAATGGAATCAGAGGGCTTTTCCCAGTATTATAGTGAATTTACACTCCAAAAAATTGACATATAACAACTAAATTCTGTAGGGAATGTGTTGGATGTGAGATGGACCAGGAGTAATGAATGTTGTCAACAAGGAGGCTGACATGATTAATCAACAAGGAAATGGACCGGAGGTTAAGCACCTACATGGGAACGCTATGTGTGGAGGCCCAAGAGACGGCACCAAGATAAACAACCCGAGACTGTAAAATGTGTGATGCCACACAATGATCCTTGAGTTCTCTCTGTAGAAACCAGGGCCTGTGTGCACCAAGCGTCCAGGAGCGATGATCTGGGATTGCCGGTTAAAATACATGACCCTAACCAGTAACCACAGGTTTGAAGTAAAAGGGCGTGACTCTCTGTGTGAACCAAATTCACACAGAGAGCTAACATACTGTCATTTGTCATCAAAGTACAATTTACATTTCAAATTAATGTATTTTTGTCATTGTTTTAGCAACGTACCTTTGATAATTTAATGAATTTCATACATTTCACAGAAACAAAATATCACTTTTACTTGTATTCGGGCTTCAAGTAAAAATCCTCAAGTCTTCTCTTTTGTTTAAGAGGCCAATCAGTCTCAGATCAGCGCTCCTACTCCCCTCTGAGACTGTTACAGGCCCAGAGCTTGAACGCCATTGAAAGGGGAAAATATTGGTCATGTAAGTTGCTTTCAAAGAAGTGCACTGCGAGACAGACAATTTTAATATAATGTCCTTTGCGACGTCCTAGAGGCGATGCAGGTGACATCCACAGGTCCCCAGACCATCAAAAGGGCCCAGGGGGAGAAAGTCACCCTGGGATGCATTTACACCCCCGGCCCCTCAGACACCGGAGAACTGGACGTGGAATGGTCCAACGTCAGCCCAGACATGACTCAGAAAGACACACTGGTGAGTGTACATCTGAAGAAAGAGAGGAATGCTGTGAGGAACTTGTCTGGGAGGTTGGAGAACCGACTTAATCATACATCGCTTCAGCATGTCAAACATTCGACACTAGACTGAGGGTTACCTTTTCTTTTAGCTTTGGGGTATTATCTTACCAGCAGCTTAGTGGAAAAACCTGCTCTAAAGAACTGTTGTCGTCACTGAACGGGATCTTTGCATCTCAGATCTTATCCTATGCAGGGGGCCAGATGCTGCACTACGGGGACTCCGGCCTCTCCAAAAGGCTGAGCTTCGCGGGAGACCCCAAGCGGGGCGACGCCTCCATCACGGTCTCGGATGCCAGGGTCTCGGACACAGCCACTTACCAGTGTAAAGTCAAGAAAGCGCCTGGCGTCGACATGCGAAAAGTCACTCTGGTGGTGATGGGTGAGGAAGAATTCCTTGACGTGTCTGACACTCCTACCCGACTGGTTTCTGTTTTACCAGTTCCTTTTCTCAGCTGCCCTCTTGTTCTCTCACTCACATGGAATGTCATTGGCCTTTTGTCGTTTTCCTTCCCCCTCTCAGGGATCGTGCCCTTCTCTAGCCACGCCAAGAATTTATTTTCATCCTTCACACACACCTAAACCTAGAAACATAGAAGCGCTCCTTTTTTTTGTTTCTTTTTATCTTTGTGTTTTCCTTCACTAGTTCGCCCATCGGTGCCAAAATGCTGGGTGGAAGGCGGCGAGGAGAAAGGCAGCACGGTCTCCCTCCGCTGCAAGTCCTCCGAGGGATCCACCCCTTTGAGTTATGTGTGGAGGAGAGAGAGCGGAGGCGACATCCCGCCCACTGCAACACAAGGTACAGGGGCAACCTGACAGAATGAAATGCGCTGATCACTCTGGTATCTAACGTGCGAGTAATGGATGTTCTGTTCTTGCACTAAGACCCACAGACCGGGGAGTTGTCGATAAGGAATCATTCCGAGAGCAATGTGGGGAATTATTTGTGTGAAGTGAA
Organism: Acanthochaenus luetkenii; assembly: GCA_900312575.1. Taxonomy (NCBI): domain Eukaryota; kingdom Metazoa; phylum Chordata; class Actinopteri; order Beryciformes; family Stephanoberycidae; genus Acanthochaenus; species Acanthochaenus luetkenii. The sequence goes on along the minus strand of OMOT01060226.1, from coordinate 17,528 downwards.
CAATGCTGTCGGCAGAGAGCAGTGCAAGTACACACTGTATGCACACAACGGTGAGTCGAATCCCACTCCGGCTGTATCATAATTCCTCATTTTACTCTTCTTCACACTTTCATACCCTGACGGCATCTTGTTCCGCCTGCGTTGCCATCTGCCGCGATCTGAAATGCAATTTAAGTGCGGCGAACAAGGGGAGCCGCATCTGTTAGAAACCTGTCTCTTACGCATCGTTTCTACCCTCCCAGCCACCGACAAAGTGGGTGTCATCGTTGGGGCGGTGATAGGCGCCCTGTTGCTGCTGCTGCTGCTCCTGCTCCTCATCTGGCTCCTGATTTGCTGCTGCCATAAGCGTCGCTATGAGAAGGAGGTTGCAAATGAAATCAGGTACTATACATCACAGAGCCGGCATCTCAAACGTCAGGTGACAAAATGTTCAACAAAGTCTCACTTTCCCATTTGGTGCATCTCCAAAACCTTGACCTTAGCCTAACCCTAACCCTGCGACCATTAACATCAACCCTAGCCCAGACATTGAATAGCTATACCTATACCTATACTACTTTTCACTCAATCATGAGTATCACTTGAAACTCAATGCACTCATTTAACCCCTGCGCTGTTTCCCCAGGGAGGACGCCCCGGCCCCAGAGAGCCAGCCCTCGAGCAGGAACTCCAGCTTCCGTTCGGTGATGGGCTACCGCACCCACCCCGGCGTGGTCTACAGCTCGGTGAGGAAAGCCCTGCCGGGAAGGACCGAGTCTGCCATCAACTCGGACAGGAGCAATGGCACGCCACGGCCAACCTCTGCGGGGGGGAAACCTCCTCCCCTCAAATACGACAGCAGATACGGATACCCTGTGTAGCAACAGAAGTTCAAGTGCAAGCCCACTTTGTAGCCTTCAATACAAATCTACATCTTGTAAAGAACACTGTGTATATATATATGTGACAAATTGTGCAATACAATATACTGGAGTGTAATGGTACAGACCCACTAGAGGCATTACTAGTTAGCCAACTACTAGCAGAGTGCTGCTATATGACTATTGGGAACTCGTAAAATCTTAACTCTGCCCTATGGACAAACATAATGTGCAACTGGCTGACTTTCATGATGCACTGTATAACGCATCATTGCCATTGTTAACAAGAGGAGGTTTGAAAGAAATGTCTCTCCAGTCCATACCCCTTCATTATTACACCGATTTAAGCAAATCCTGTATGTAAAGTGTGTATATAGCAAATAACGTGAATTTTAGTTTTAATGTCATTTTTTTCCATGACGCATAAGTACCTTGATATGTCTATTAAACTTTTTATCATTTTTTTTGTACAGTTAAATAAAACTTTTACAATAAGATAACAAGTCGGTTAGAACGGCTCCATCTGACTCGCAAAGCCCATCTAGGGTTCACTGAGCATCAGTTTCACGGCTCTTTCATGGATCTTTAATTGTTTGAAGATATCTGGGTGGACGAGACGTAATATAATAACGAGACGCAAAGTACATCTCGTATGCAGAATGTAACAACTGTCACCTTTCTGGAAATGATTCAAACTAAATCAAATTAGTTTTAGCATCACCACAATTACACGTTTTGGTATGCAGTAAATAATTTCTAGGTTTGTACTGTACTACTTACACAAAAATTAGGTATTAAAGAAAAGGAATTTAATCTAAAACTTTACCAAGAATTTAAAAGGAAGAAACAATCAGAGCGTCTTTATGACCAGAGGTTCACATCTAATAGATTTTCTACAGATTGTTTACATCAACAACAGGGGAGGGCAATTGTGTTTAAGGGTGCATGAAATGAAGATGGTGCTGAAACTTCATGTTCTGCTGTAGCCTAACCCTAATTTAAAATTACTGAACTACATCTACTCACATCTAACAGTTCTCATAGCCTATAGATAGAAGACTTGCTATTTTCAGTAGTATCACTGTATCAATATAAATTCAAACTATAAGCTACTCAGTCAGAATATTTGATTATCCGATGCCCTTGTACAAGTGAATTCTTAGTAGGGGCAGTTAAATCGAGCGTGCCATCCCATGTACATTTGACTCCTTATGAAGTTTTC
>OMOT01060222.1:5854-17813 GCA_900312575.1 Acanthochaenus luetkenii | reverse complement strand
CAAGAGATCATCATTAGATGAATATACACCAATATGGCTTATCTGAGAGGCCAGTGTTGGCTGATAATATTGGTTCAGCAATATACACTACTACTAATACTAATACTAATAATAAAAGTTATCTAAAACCAAAAAGTTGCAAAAATGTTGGAAATACATTCAATGGGATAAAATAATTTAAAAAATAGCAAGATTAAACATGACTTAAGACCAAGTCTATAAAGTGCCTCTAAAATAAGTTCCTCAGGGAGGAGCGTTCTACAGTCTAGAGGCCTCGATCGCAAAAGTGAAATCACCTTTAGTGTCAAGTCTAAACTGCATCAGTCAGAAGGGCCCTGCTCGTATACTGTGTCTGTATCAGGCTCTTTCATGGTAGGTAGACTGTACACAGAACAGGGATCCTACCTGGGTAAGGAGGTGATTTTGCCCCACTTCTCCACACAGAACCTGCGGGGTCCATTACTGCCCCTTAGAGAGGCAAAACCCTCATAGGGAACACTGGAGGTGCCCGTCACAAACTAGAGAGAGGGAGGGAAAAAACAATCATGAAAACCTACATGTTTTATGAAACATTTTAGTACACTGTTAGTTTACTACTTTACAATTAAAAACATGAGTATAATTTTATTTTACTTTTGATGTACCGCAAAAGGTATACGTAGGCTTGTACTTGCATTTTGAATGCTACTAGAAGTATAGTATACTTTAATAAACTTACAAGTGGTCCAATTAAGTCACAAGAAGTTCAGATATACCTCAGTACACTTTTAGTATTTGTGTGAGTCAACCTGAAGTACACTACAGCTATAAACCATATACAAGGGCTCAAAATAGCAAACCAGCAGGTTAATGGGCCAAATCTTTGTCATGTGAAGGTTTCATAATAAGAGCATTATCTAGGATAAGCAAAAAACTGGGTATTTCAGAGAGCAGGATTAGCATTCTGAAATGTGGTTTATTATCAACAATCATAACCATGCATGACTGAATCATATTCCTAAACCTAACATTCCAGTTTTGTTGTAGAGGTTCAAATCAGCATCACCAGGATATAGCCTCATCTTTTCTCACAGTTATCCTGCTAACGTTCTGATCCTGCTTTGTGAAATACTCTGCAGAGGAGAAGCAGTGGGAACAGGGTACAGCGCAGCCAGCGGCCACACGGCGGCAGACTGGACTCGTGTGGTCGTCCACGTGCCGCCGTCGTACCTGCAGCAGCCTCAGCCTCTGCTCGTTGTTGAACCTCTCCACTGCTGCCCAGAACCAGCGAATCACTATGTGGTTGTCATGGTAACCTGAGGGGAGAGAGATGACGGTGCATGAGTCAGACGAATAAAAACCAGGGCCTCCGTACCCCTTCCTCCCTCAGTCCCCTGCTCCTCATCCCACGATCTTTTTTTTGTTTTCATTTTATGAGCCCTGCTGTTTAATGTTTAATGGCAAAGGCCTCTGCGTCTCAGTCGATTCCTCGATTAAAAGATCCTCCCAGTGAGTCATGGCCGATTGTCTATTTCTGTTCACTCGCCTCCTCGCAGCTGGCAGCGGTTCAACTGTATTGACCAGACTCTTAAAAAGGCTTTTAACTTGATCCCTTATAAACGGTGTGGACACTGATGCGTATATCCTCGTGCTGTACACTTCCTATGTCGTATTAAAATCATTAAGGAGCAATCATCTGCAAGTTAAGTAGCTATTCAAGTTTTAACCCCTCACTATACACTGCAGTTCAGTCTAATGAGGTCGTTAAATGGGCATTGCAATTGAAGAAACACTATTTGTTGCATAGGTAATAGTTGTAATAATCAAAGCAATAATAATAGGCAGACACTGCCGTATCATTTTCTGCCTTCTTAGATGGCTGCTGAATTGACACAAAACAGACGGGTATGAGCTGATTCTCGTGGAAAAATCTTGATCTCTAGTCTGCTGTGATCTATTTATTTTTGAATTGTTTGACAATCTGTCTCTCTCACAGGAACATCACAAATATCAACATTCTGTCTTGAAAGCTAATTTGTCCCTTGATACGTCTGCATGGCGGAGGCTATCGAAATGTTTTTTCTTCCCTAGAGGTTAGAGAGGCAAACTTGTGACCTGAAGGTCGCCGGGTTGAATCCCTGGTCTGGCTGAGAAAATCTGGGCTGGGAAAGTGAATGAGAAATACTCTACCCTTCCACAGCAACTACCGCCGAGGTGCCTTTGAGCAATGGCTCTCAACGTGGGGGTCGGGAGATGATAGGAAAAAACACATGTCTACTGTACACATTTATTATTGTGTATTTTTCTCACACTTTTGCCTGTGAAATACTGAATAGTTTTAAGACTCTAAGCCTCCTCTGATAATTAATCAAATGAAACAACCTTCGTTTTAAGGGGTCACGAGCCAAAAAGGTTGAGAACCACTGCCCTAGAGCAAGGCACCTAACGTCTGACTTCTCAAATGGTGCTGCTCAGTGGCGGCCAGTAGAAGACTGTGGCTGTACTGGGCAGCTTCCAGGTGTGAATGTGAAGCAGGGCGTCGCTGAAACACAGCACGTGTGCTCAGTCGCCTGCCTCTTCTCTCTTGCCTCTTCTGATCCCTCCAGCTTTCCATACCTCCTCTGTACTCCGTGTTGCTCCTCCAGTCTGCCAGGTCGATCTCCGCAGTGCCCGCAATCACCAGCTCCAGCTCCCTGGCATCAAACACTGATACCATTCGCACATCCACCACCTAACACACACAGAGAAACGGGTGAACACATGGAAGAACATGTATCATAATCCTCCCACTGACATCGATAAATTAGAGACATTTCAGTGCACAGAGACAATACAGCTACTTCCTCGTGGTAGGGACACGCACAGAGAAGTGGAAAGAAAAGCAGGAAATAAAGATGGCAGTGGTGTAAACAGTGTTCGGGCGCGATCACACCTACAGTTGGTTTTCTTTGGTCTGAACCAGAGTGGAAAAGTTTGTTATTTTGTCATTTCGGTTCACACTAATACACACAATTACATGGAAACCAGGGCTCGTAAACACAAGTCACATGGACTCACACGTAGCTTGTTTATCGGACAGAGTTTTGGTGACCTGTAGTCCTGCCAGGGAGTCAAAACAAATCAGACTCCGGTCCCTGTAACTTTAGGTGAGCATGATGAACTTGTCTCGCTCTTTGCTGTAATTCACCTCCTCTGGTGCTCAAACCGGTTAAGAACACATGAAGAAATATGAATATGAGCATCAGTCCACACTGCGGTTTGCCCTCGCTACGTTTGTTACGCTAGGCTTTCCAAGCGTGAGGAACTGCTGACTACCAGATGCCCACATCAGTCTCCTCATACCCATAAAACCTTGCCGTTTCCTTTCGTTGGTTCAGATTCACTGCTAACAAACCGCACCGCAGTTCACTTCGACGAGGACTGAGACTCGCATCCGAATGCCATTGTTCTCACCTGCCCAATCCAACCAAACTAAAGGAATAAAAGCTCACCAGTTTGAATAAACCGCTCTAATCGATTCCCATCCAAACCGAACGGTTCACCAAATCTAAATATCTAGTTTGCATATATGTAGGTATATCCATGATGGGAGTCGGGTGGTCCGTGACATATTTGGTTGTTTCTGCTGTCTACATAGGTGTTATAACTAAACACTGTGTGATCGTAACAGGCATGAAGTAATCCATGACCTTAATCGACCCCCACTCCTCCTACATTCTCACAGCAGAGATGAGTAAGCTGGCTCACTAGAGCAGAGATCGAACAGAGAGGTCTGGTGAAGAGCTAATATATCACGATGCAGTTCACTGGAATAATAAAACTGCTTTGTCATTTGTTTTTTTGGCTTGAGCACAAGGCTTTTTAGCCTTAGTAGCTGAAATGTCTCGCGACGCCGGTTGCTCGCTCGCAGCGCCGTCCTTCATCAATGAGCCGTTGAAAATGTCAGTTGGAGGGTGGCGTGTGTGTGTGTGTGTGTGTGAGTAGGGTTATTGGAAGTGTCTTGAAATACCAATGGGAGGGTTTTTTTTTGGTCGCAAAACAGAATACCAGTCAGAAAGTGAGTTTTGAAAGCCAGAAATCTCAGCACTTGATGAAGTAATCGTTGAGTCATATACACAGATATACAGTATTATGGTCATTTTGTGCTATTAGGCAGTAAAATCGTACGTATTGCCCCTTTAAGAGAGACTCGTAGCATATACGCATTGACATTGTGTGTTATACCTCATAGAAGCCTCGGACCAGGCTCTCCGTCTGCTGGGCCACGCCTCTCTCAATACGCCACTTGACCATACGCTCAATGTACTCCTTCTTGTTCCTCTCTGACACAGGGATACCGGCCCCGCCCGGCTTCAGCTCTCTCTCTGTTATCTACAGAATCACAGAGTAGGCAGTGACCAGTGGTGGAAAGTGTACTAGAACTGAAGTGCTGTTACTTTGTTGATATTCGATTTAAGTAGAAGTACTGTAGTAAAAGTAGAAAGTAGCTCATTTAAAATGTAAGTAAAAGTTACTTGTAGAAAGGAGAACATTGTTAGATGTCATCTTTCCCATGCAATTCAAAGTAGATTATTTAAATTGCTGACTGACCATTCACTGCAAATGGCTCCACAATTGATCAATCTACGATGGTCCAGTTTCTGTTGCTTATGCAGAGCTCACAAAATCTGTACTCTGTAATGGATGTGACTTCAAATGTATGGAAGTCGAATACTACAAAGAGTACAAACATCCTCCAGTAAAAGTAAAATGACCGACTTCACTCAAAATGCTCAAAAAAGCACAAGTACACAAAAAAGCGACTCGATTACAGTAACGCAAGTAAACGTAATGAGTTTCTTCCGTCCTTGGCAGTGACACAAATGTTTTGAACTTTCACCAGGTATTTATCTCCGCCAGACTCTCGTCACAAACGCGGAGGGGAAAGTGTCAGTGTAATTTAACGACCGGAAAAATCAGCTAATCAATCACATGCAGTATATACCTGTCCAAAGACCTCCTCGTTGACAGTGAAGGTAAGGTCCAGCATGTCTTCGATGTCGTTGTCCTTCATCCACTGCAGGCTCTGGTGGAACTCCTCGTCTAGGAACTCCAGGTCACTCAGGTCACATGGGCTGCAAGGGGGCAGAGCGAGGTCACAGTGAGGTCAGCCTGGTGTTAATGGATAGTCCCCATCATAAAACAACGGTTGACTGTGAGAAGTGAGGTTTGAAGGTCCATTCCAGTCTAACTGAACTTTCCCTCAGACGTGATCATGTTGTAGTGGTAGTTCTCAGTAGCCTGCGAAGGAACTTTACGAAGTTAAATATAACGTACTGACTCGAAACACGTTGCCAAAGTGTCGAACTAAAGTAAGAAACTGCGAAACATCCAATGACGTTCACCTAGTTTTGAGAAAAAAGAGAATGGTCGATTTAGCGCCCAAAACATCATCAGATCAACATATGCACTTGTACGTTGAGGTAATGCCTACAATTACTGTCTTCTAGTCATCTCAAACAAAACCTAGACATCAGTTAACGTCTCAAAAAACATGTTTGAGTGTTTCTGACCCCTTTAACAAACCCTATTCATTGCAAAACACACAAATGTAGACATTTGGCAGGGTTTTAGGGCGTCTGTACAAAGCTATTAATATGGGGGCACCCCGGCTGACAGGAAACCCAGCCAGCTGCTGGCTGAGAGGACCTGACTCAAACACTCGTATTCTCAGCAAGGTCTTCTCGAGTGATCAAGGGGGATTTGACTGGAGCCCAGCAGGCTGTTTGGGAAGGACAGAGAGAAGCAGGCTGAGGCACTTACATGCGCAGAAGCCCCTTGTAGAAGGGACGGGTGAAGAAGGCATCCAGCAGGTACTGGTGGACGAGAGCCAGCCCCAGGATACGCCCACTGAAGCGAAACCTACAAACCACACAGCAAATACAGACCGATAAGGGCGTCCACACTGTACTTGACCAAAAAAAGTGGTATTGCTCTCTTAGATTCGGTCCTTACGGTAGATATCAGCAGGTGCGTTAAGTCCCCAAAAATAGAAACTGATGAATAGTACTTGCAAATTGTTCTTACCAGATGGGCGGGGTTTACTGCTTCAGAATAATTCAGATACTGTAAGGGAATTTAGTCATATAAATCTATAACAAATGAGACTTTTAAATCTTTTCCTGTGGTCACATAAACACAGTGGACGTCAGTGGCTCTTTCTTATGCGTTCTCGTGTCCTTCATGATGTCTTTGTTGTAACATCTAACAGCTGAAGTACACTTCCCAAACAAACCAATGCTGAGGACGGATAAATATCCCGGAAGTTGACCTACCATCTGAGGAAGCATCGGATGGTGACTTTGCTGACGAGGACGAATGAGAAGCAATGTGCTTCTTTGTTTTCTCCAAGATAACTTGTGGCGAATGGTCTCCGCGAGGACAGAGCAACAAACCCCACCCAACTGGTTCCAACAAACGCTAAGACATGTTAAGAATTATTTGACACTGGTATGGTGCTAAATCTGGTATCTTTCTTCATTCAGCCTATACTATACTATACTATGCTATCTATTTGTTTCTCCATCCATCCATCCCATCAATGTCAAATACATTGAGTCAAAATTGACTGGTGAGCCGCAGATCGCTGAGACACATTTCCACGCTGCACCCCACAAATTACATTTCTATTTTGAGATCAGCACATAGCAGTCAGAGCAGAGCAGACAAAAACCAGATTTTGTGGAGACATCCTCACAGTCAGCACAGCAGAGGAAATTGAGCTTTAAGAAACATGAAGATAGATAGACAGACACAGACAGACAGACAGACAGACAGACAGACAGACAGACAGACAGACAGACAGACAGACAGACAGACAGACAGACAGACAGATAGACAGATAGATAGATAGATAGATAGATAGATAGATAGATAGACAGATAGATAGATAGATAGATAGATAGATAGACTGATGGTAACCTCACCACTCATGGTGGTTGTCTACAAAGGCAGACATGGGGCTGATCTGGACAGTGTAAGTATCGTTTGCTGAATACTCAAACAGGCCGTAGTATGGGTTGAACAGTTCTCTGGACACCAGGAAGAAAAACTCTCTGGACGGCCCGCTGTAGTCCAGTCTGCAACACACATATTATACATGTTATAAACACACACACACACACATATATATATCTGGGTGGGAAAAGTGCATGAATTACACTCTCCTGTCCCTACTGTACCACGAAGCAAGGAACTTAAGTATCACTAAAGTTTGGTAGAGGTTTGAGCTGTGTAGTTACCTCGCTATGACGTAACTCCAAATATTGGCGAGATCTCTTCAATAGTTGCTCCGTAGTGTAAAACTCGATAATCCAAGATGCTGTTGATTTCTCTCCCCATAGACATACATGGCACGGAGAGACAGGACTCAAAGTCACACAAAACCCGGTTCAGCTTTTTCTTGGAAATAAAAATGTCAACTTCGTGTTGATTACTATTTGAATTAGGAAGAACATTTGGTAGGTAGCTTCCGAGACCGAATCAGGAGTGGGTGTGGACCAATCAGGTCGCTTCTTACACGCGCAATAACAAACACGGGTATTCGGTCTCGGATGAAAATAATTCAAATAGTAAAATCAACACAAAGTTTACATTTTTATTTCCCCAAAACGCGGAACTGGGTTTTGTTATTTTATACATTGGCAGAATCCGCTTTGTTCTTGTTCGTTTGTGAGCTAAAAGTGAGACTTTGAGACCTGTTTCTCCGTGCAATGCAAGTCTATGGGGAGAGAAATGAACCCTATTTTGAATTATCAAGTTTTAATCAACGGAGCAACTATCAAATATTTCTCACCAATATTTGGAGTTACATCATGTCAACTACACAACCCAAACCTCTACCAGACTTAAATTATGCGTTAAAGGTGCTAAGTGTAGCATTTTTAAATATCAATATATAATTAAAAATTAACCAGACAGAGTTATTTTTCTTTTTCAGTCAGATTACTTTTTAGTATGTGGTTAAATTCTTTTATTCCAGCAGTCACCAGCATTTTAAAACAAACGCACAGCTGTGCACAGGACCCATTCACAGTTTTTATCAATATATCTTTGTCAAATTAATTGTGATACCTTGGTATCATTACCATAAACAAATAAGTCCATAGTCGATATGATTGGTAGCCTCTATCTCAGGCCCGTAGGTATTGTTACTGCTTGTATTTCTCAAAATTAAGACCACATTTCCAATCAACACTGTTGCTTCCTGTCACAAAAACAGCAGACCAGCGCCCTCTTCCTGTTTTGTGACCTACAGCAATCTCTCTTTGTGCCGTAAAGCAATCCATCAGATTTCCTGCTAAATCTGACCCGGCGGCACAGTATGAAATGCATTGTAGATGCCGGTAGAGGCTGACAATCTTCTCCGCTACAGGCTAATTTGCTTACAGTAATTATACAAATCTGTCAAAGTTCATGTGGTAATGATTTATTAATGTTAAAATGCTCTGTGCAGCACCTTTAACCCCCAGTTGCTCTAATGTAGCTGCTCAGTATTCAACAGCAGAGGACTGGTTTTACTGTATGAACTATATGAATCAGAAAATACACACATTTGACACTTCTACTGTCTATAATGCATTAATGAAATGCATTGGAATGAAGTGCGTTTCTCACCCCTCTTCTCCTACGAAGCTGACATAGAGTTTACTCCTCTGCAGGTCTTTACGGGAGTAACACATGATCTGGTTAAAGGCATCCTCCAGAAGGTGGTCCCTACGTATGATCAGCCTGGGAGGAGCACGCGCACGAGCACGCATGAGCACGCATGAGCACGCACACACACGCACACACACACACACACACAGAAGGATGGTATTGTTATATATTAGTGCATATACTATGACTAATTTAGTAGAGATTCACAGATTGTTGTTCCCTCCAGTGGTACAAATCTCCCCTAGGTATTTTGATATAATTAAATGCTTTCAGTACAGGATGAAGCCATAGATGTGGGAGTTACCACCCCTGCTCAGTTGCTTATTCTCCCCCGTTTGTGGCAACTGCACCACAAGTGGCAACATCTTTGGTGCTACGCGCTCATTGCTGTGGTGTTTTTATAAGACAATGTTGGGGATTATGATTTTAAACAGTGACACCTACTTGACTTTCCCCGGTCCCTGGCCGTAGCCCTTGGACTCCAGCTTTCGATAGAAGTTCCTCAGTTTAGCCTCAAAGTCTCGCTTGTAGGGAGCCGGAGCGCGGGCGTTAGCTCGCTGGGTGCCTGGGATACGAGCGAGCGAGAGAGAGAGAGAGAGGGACAGACAGACAGATAGACAGGAAGTAGGCAAGACAGAGAGGTAAACAAAGAGACAGAGAAAGAGGGGGATAGGTAACGGCAAGAGAGACAAACGGGGAGATAGAGATAGAGAGAGATAGTGTAAGATGAGATGAAACTTTAATGATCACCGTGGGGAAACTGAGTAAAGCCCAAATGGCCGTTGAGTCAGAGAATTGGAACTAATGTATGCAGGTTAATCCTGGAATCCCCTTTTGTATCAGACTGTTACAGCTTTCGTTAATCTGACAGAGAAAATACACAGTGACTGAGAGCACTATGCAGTTTTTCTGTCTCAGAGCTTTATCTCGTTATCTGTCTGAGCTTTGGTTGGATAGTTTAAGACTAGAGGCAGGATCGGGGTAGAGAGGTGCAAGGACAGTATACGGAAGGAAAGGCAGAAGTAGATGAGCACTGACAGAGGAAGAAAGCAGAAGAGAGAAAGTGTGTGTGTGAGACGGAGAGACAAGGAGAGAGGAGACAGGTCTACCACATCTCACTTAAGGATAGGTCACATCTAACCCTCACTGAAAGCTGTTTTTTCTTAGTTTTTTGTGGGATCTTAAATAAATAAATAGATACTTGATATTTACACATTTTGCATTTACTGCTTTTGATTTATTGTTGCATTCTGTTGCTGCTTTTATTGTATGTGTTCTTTGGCAATGTAAGGCAAGTCTTATCGTGCCAATGAAGCTCTTTCAGTTGTAGTGATACACAGAGACAGAGAGAGAGCGAGAGAGAGAGGGAGAGAGAGAGAGAGACTCACCAGGGGAGCTCTGAGGAGAGGAGAGGCAGTGGCTTGGGTTGAGTAAGGCGTGAGGTGGTACATATGACATCACCTCCTCCTCAAACAAGCTGGAGAGAAGCGTACATGCACCAAGAAATACACACTCAGTAACACATGCAGAAACGTTGACATGTCACACATCTTAGCTGAGGGTAAAAGCAGATACATGGACTATACCGGACCGGACTGTATGCATCTGGACTGTATGCACCTATCAGCTTAATTGACATATACTGTATAGTACGTATAACATGTAAGGGGCCATACACACACATACACATGCTTTTACCCATGCACCCCTTCTTAACAACAACAGCAACAGTGCATGCGGCGTCATACAGTACAATACGGTTCAAGTTAGAAGTCACATCACACCATACACACGCGTACACACTGGGTTGTGGAGAAACGGGATTAGAGCAATCTGATAACAAAAATGGCAACTGTGATCAGATTACATAAACTACTAATGATTAAATAAGTGGCTATTTGTTGGATTTCTGAGAACAAAAAGTCAGGGTAAAAAGGCTATTTGATTGCAATATTATAGCCACCAAGAGCATTTTACACAACAACAACAGGTAATCATGGTATAGATAATGCTAACTGCTTTATGGAATTTAGGGGCAAATTACTCCAAAGGTAACACAAGGTAATCCACTACGTTACCAACGGAATTACCTAACTACATAACTGACTGCAATTTTCAGAAGTAACCAATAATCTGAGACACACGCATACTCACACGCACACACTCACACTCACACGCACACACACACACACTCACACAGCTCACCTCAGCAACATGACTAAGTCAGCATCGCTAGAGAGACGAGCAAGTCCAGTGACTCCCTCGCCGCGAATGAACTGCACCTTCTCCCTAGTAACGCACACACACACACACAAGTCAGGGGGTTAACTGAGGCAATCCATTAGGATTAAAGATTAACTGTGTGTTCAGGGTGACTGATGATGGTGGTAATGGTGGTGTTGGTGGTGTGCAAAGCTAGAGAAAAAGAGGGGGAGAGAGAGAGAGATAGAGAGAGGGAGAGGGGGAAAGGGAGGGACATACTTGAGCGAGTGGTTCCTGGCGAGCTCGGGTTGCCTCTCCTGCAGTATCTCAAAGATGCTGGGTTGCCGTAGAAACGCCACTATCTTGTCATTGTAGGCTGGGGGAAGAAGATGAGAGAATTAGAAAAAATACATCAATGCTTGTGTGTGTGTGTCTGTGAGTCGGAGTGTCTTTCTCTGTGTGTGTATCCGCTTCTATGTCACATTGAGTGTGTCTTTGTGTGTGCGTTCATACTGTACGTATGGTTGTATTTATGCGTGTTTAACTTACCCACAGGCACCAGATCCTGGTACTGATTTCGACTGGAGCCGCTGAAGGTGCTGGAGGGGCGGGGCATGATTTGGCGAGAGTCGTCCACTACCTGTTTGAGAAACACTAGGTGTGACAATACTGCTGGTGTGAGATAAGTGACCATGTTCATCCTGTTGAACACGGTCTCGTCTGTTTACGATAATTATACCAAGGTATAACAATTAATTTGACGATGATACATTGATGTTTAACAATGCTACACGTAGCACCTTTAAACAGTTTGGTGATGGTCTCTTTTTAATCACATCACATAAAACGTAGTAAAGGAAAAGTAAAATTACAGACTCACGCAAGTAAAAAAAACTTTTTTAAAATTACAATAACTAGACAATGTAATTATGTACTTTCTACCTCTGTACCTCGCCACTGTATGTCGACTAGCACTGGTGTCACGTCCGCTGGCTACACTACACAGCCTAGCACAAGTACCCACAATGCAGTAACTAGCCAAGCATCCTATCCTCTATCAACATTGTAGTGTGTATGCGAG
>OMOT01060215.1:0-12377 GCA_900312575.1 Acanthochaenus luetkenii | reverse complement strand
GACCCTATCTCACACACACACACACACACACACACACACACACACACACATATACACACCCATCCTATGTTCTATTGGTGCACTGTGATTCCTACATTTCCCAAATGTGTCTGTAGTCACTAGGCCTATCCATCTACATGTAGAAACACATCCCCCTAAAGTAGAGTGTAAAAGTGCAACTCTGAGATCAGACACTCGTCTTCTCATCTTCAGTTCAGGAGAACCTTTCCAGTCACCGCCACAGGATTCATCTGAGCCTATCGTACTCCAGTGCCTCAATCTGGCCTTTCGTACCACCAGCCTGAAGCTGCCCCATTGTATTCTCTCCATCCATCCTGTGTCCCTTGCCTCCATTTATCCCTGGCCCAACCTTTCCCTCAACCTCTCAATGCTTCTTTCAGTTCATCCCTTAGCCCAACCTCACCTGTAAGCTTTCTTGGCATCTGCAGTCGCTTGCTATAGTGTTGTTGTTCATTGTGCAGCGCATAGAGGGCACACGTAAGAGAGAGTGATGTCAAGAGTCCATCAACCTCGGGATCTTTGGATGCATGGCTTCCCTTTTTTATCTCTCAAGTTTTGATCCTGCTCTTCCCTCCCATATTCTAAACGTTTGTGGATCTTAAAAGGTCAGTTACTGTTTTGCCTCCCAATGGAGAACTTGTATGAAAAGATCCAAATGTAGTTGTAGTGAGACAACACTAGGTGGAGCCGTGACATTACACCCGGCAACATCCTCCGAGCTGTTGAACCTGATAAAGGCTCAAGGCAGCTTGCTCTGACAGTGACTGTGTTCACATGGTCTTATTAGGATTAAGCTGTTTACATGCACCTTTTATACCTTGCAATTGAGTATTCCTGTTGATATGAATAAATCAATGAACAGAATATTCCTGTCTTGTCCTGCCCACATATAGAACAGTCCGCCAACCAAAAATTAAGAGGTCAAAAACCAAAAGTGAAAGGAGTAAGATGTTTACAAGCAAAAGTAGCCCATTTAATATCGGTTTGAGTCAGGCATCTTAACTGGGCTTCTTATAATCGGAGTATGAGCTTAACCAGGTTACCCTAACCCAGTTATAATGTAATATAATAAGTAGAATACAACTTCATTTTAAAAAGTGAAATATGATTTTATTACCACTTAGTACAATCTCATCAATAATTGTGAACATGAGCAACTCTCTCCCAAAGATAGAAACCCATATTAAAAATAAAAAAAAGGATTAATGTACATCAATAAATAAATGATAAATGTTGCCTGCAGCTGCTTCATATAGGCAATGACTGACTTTTTGGTCTGTTCAAATGTGTGTCTGCACTTTGACATCAAAATTAGCTTTACATTATGGTAATGCCTTGAGTCCTGAGTCAGAAAGTGTATCCCGATCCTCCGAAAATCATCCTGAATACTGTCGCATTCATTTTTCGCAGCTCTTTCCCAATTAATTATCTTTGGAACTGTATATTGGTGTGAGACCACATATTAAGAAGCAGGACAAACTCTTCCTTCTTGTTCCTGGTTATGGGAGAAAACAGTGAACGTTCACTTGGGCACAATGATCATGTTTAAAAGCTAAAGTTCAGCGGTACCCCCCTTTGAGACATATACACAACTCTTAAAAGGATCACACAACGTCCAAAATGTATTTCTTGTTTCCTTTGTCTCAAGGGAGACAAATGTCAATGTCATCCAGAGCACGGGTCGTTGAATGTGTGTCCATCTCAGCCATTTGCTACATTTTCCATTCTATCAAAAGCAACACTCAGTTTGTTATCTTTTGTCAACTTTTCAAGCATGAAAATAATATACATATTATAAATAAATTATAAAATAATATTGTAAGAAGACAATAAATATTAATAAATAATATTGTAATTTGTTCAGCCCATATCAACCATTCATGCCACAGAACTACTACTTTACTGTATTGGAAAGATACTAATTCATGAACATCTTATGCCGTTTATTCTTAAGCTATCTTTTGTCCTTACAAGGGTGCTGCATTTTAAAAGAGTAATAACCTAGAGTGGCAATAACCTATCCTGTTGGGCAACATCTTATACAAAACAAAGAATTTTCATTTATTTGAGCACTTCATCTAGTGTTCTTGTACCGCAGAACTTCTGATCGCTCAGCAAGTAGCTACACAAAATGCTTAGTTAGGATAGCTGATTGCCATAATTTACAAACCAGTAAGCATTAGGATAATACACAACACCACAGTTCAGCTTATTATGTATCATCTGAATTAAGAAGAAAAAAAGTTGACATTTTTATTTCACATTTGACCACCGAAACTCACATATAACTTGAAAGGGATGATTAAAAATCCACAACAATTAACATCATGATTTTGAAGGGTGACAGAAAGACGATATATATTCATATACACTGTTTGACAAAAACAGCAGTTCAGAAAAATACATGGGTGTTAGGCATATGGCAAGGTAGGAATGTGGATCGTGAATAGGATCCATGTGAAGTGCTGATCACATGGATAATGTGCCTATACGAGTTATAGTGTGCGGTTTGCTGTTGTTTCGTTTGATTTATATTTATGACAACTCTATTGGATTTTAACAGCCCCAGTATTTATCAATGTACAACAAATCAGCAACAAAATTACTGCACAGCCAGCTCAAATCCTATGCTTCCAATCCACTAAATGTCACAGAAAGTCAGTTGTAAATGGTAGATAAAAAGATAAATGGTATACTGACTGGATGTATCCCTCTCGGCTAATTAAGATTTGGCTTATTGTTACAGAGGCAGCGATAGCAGATGTCTCCATTCAGTTACAGTTAGTTACGTTTCAGAGTGTATGGAATGTGTTTAAACTTTCTGGACATTTGAAGAAATTAGCAAGAGTGCACCGAGCTCATAGAGAACAGAGGAGGATAGCACATCACCAAATTAACAATGGGACAATTGTTTGTGACAATGAAAAATAAAAATAAATAAAAACATTCAGAAAGGTTCATTGTAATAACTTAGTCGCCGCCCCTTTAGCAAGATAACATTTGAGTCCAGTGCAGTCCAGCGGCATAAGCTCCAAATTCCCATTTTTGTAAAATAGCCCAAAACAAAACAAGCAGGAATATAACAGAACATTTCTATGGCACGCAAATGCTACAAGGTATTGAGAGCTGTATGTTCAGACCCAAATTAAAAGTCACACAGACCCAAACTCAATTTGATAATTTTGATCCACTAACCTCTTAGTCTGCATTGTCCTCCATCCCTGTCACCATCCATCTTTCCCTGAAAGTCTGCTTAATGTCCTTCCTGAGTTCCAGGAGACTGATGCAGTCTCTCTCTCTCTCTCTCTCTCTCTCTCTCTCTCTCTCTCTCGCTCTATAGCCTTGTTCCAGCTCAGAAAGCGTTTTAGTGTGCTCCAGTGATGTGGCAGAAGATGATGACGATAACGATAGCTGGAGGTTTCTCCCAAAGCACATATCTAGGACAAGGCTGGTTTCCTTTCTCATAGTGATGTGGACTGCTTGATGCTGTGAAAGCTGACCCGCGAAGGTGAAGTTGGGATGGACATGGCCTGGGTCATCCTGGCTCGGATAGAGTGCTGCTCCTGCCACCGGTGAAACCGCTTCCTCACAGCTGACCGTACCTGTCAGGAACAACCCATAGCAATTAGGAAACTGGCGGATCAATCAGCTGATTGATCATTATGTGAATGAAATAATTAGCATTTTCACAAGCACATTGTATTCTGGATATTAGCTCATATCAAAATTAAGATCTTGTTCTGGATAAAAGGTTTCTAAATGCTTATAAATATCTCTCTGTACACGAATAAGCACAATATTATGAATATTGCCATATGGAAACATAACTTACATGGTTACCAAAAACCAACATTAAATGCAATAAAGTGCCTCCGTATAATATTACACAAAGATAGATAGAGAGATATTATACATATATAATACAATATATAATAAATATAAGGTTTCATGAATGTAGAGTTCAGTTCTGAGTTATTGAGCATTACAATGTTTTGATAAAAGATCAAAAATAGAGATCAGATCTTATAATTCTGTGAGGTCAATCTGAGTTTGGTTCTGTAAGGTTCTATCTGGCTGTTGACAATGAGGTAACCTTGGTCTCAACGGGGCACTGGATGAATGTGCTATTTATATATCTGCTATTTCACAGGGCATGGCTAAAAGGTATATTTTGATTGGTTCTCACTGAAACATTGAATTGATTGGATGGGAAATAGAACCTTATAGTACCAAGCTGAAACGTACTTTCTGGGATAGAACATGTTTATCCCCAAAACATTCTTTAAAAAAATACATAAATAACACCACACAAGCATTAAGTAACTTCAAAGATTGAGAGTATGTAGAGAACTCAATATTAGTAGAACCTTATAATTCCAAGGTCACATCCAATGCTTGTTTATGCAAAGCAATCCTACATATTTCTGCTAGTTTAAGAATACTTTGAGTATCTAGAGCTGACATTTTTTATATGCATCTTCATATTTCTGATGAGTTTCATCGCAGATTTGTCGATGGAATCAAATTAGGACTGACAATGTCATAGGGTAGAAATTGATGTCACTTATGTTGGCACATGACAAGTCTTAATCGTGCCCTAGATACCAGTGCTTCGAGCTTCATCACCCAATTCCCAACATTAACCCACGGCAACAGCCACTAAATAGGGAGCTTGGCCTAAAGCTGGGGAATATAAATAAGTGTCTGGGCCTAAGGAACATACAATTTTAAATCAATAGCAGATATGAGCTTACCTCACTATTTAGGAAGCAGTAAAATACTGACACAAAGAAGCCCTGCAAGAGAGGAAGAGGGAGATAAGAATAGGAAGAAAACATCATGAAATGGAAGGCACTCAACGCATCAACAACCCTAATCCTGTTTTAATCGCATACACTGCAGCTTATCACAAACACTGCATTCATTAAATTGTTTCCTGACGGGAGCACAGCCATGCTGTCCTCTCATTACCATTACTGTGTATTTTGCATTCAAAAAACCCATCCACACAAAGATGACATTATACTAAAGTAATGGCAGCTCATCTCTGCATGCTTTAGGATGTTAAAACCTTTACAAATGCACTCGTGTACTAACTAAATCAAGGGATATACCTGGAAGGATTCTAAGAACGAGTTGAAATATATGAAGACGATTTGAGAGATCTCATCTTCCCTCGGGTTGACAAAGAACAGCATATATGTGAGTCCCAGGAGAGGCAGAAGTACCAGTGTGGCCTTCACAGCTTTCCTGTAGATAAGGAGACCAGTGACCAGACGGCCATGACACACAGGACAGACATCTCTACGGGCAGCAACACCCTTTTGATGGAGAATGCCTTGTGGAGGCGATAGCACTTTGTCTTACTGTATGTCTCACTGTCTTTAATATTTCACTTCACCCATGCTGCATTGGTCCAAAAAGGCCCTCTTGTATCCGTTGACCACACCCCATTGATTAAGATTAAGTATAAAGCACACAATATTTAAGGTGCCCCTGCTTCATTCAAATTAAAGTAGTAGAGTATCTAAAAATGTTTGTGTTACAGTCACATTATATATACCTGTATTGAATAGTCTCAGATGTGGTAGAGGCGCGCAGTTTGGTCATAAGGATTCTCACTATGTTGAAGAGGAAAAAAAAATTGATCTGTGGGAAAATCAGACACAGCATTGTGACATTCTTTATAAAGACATTGCAGTGGTATCACTAATGAGAGACAAAGGTCACTTTCCATTCCAGGACACTCTTCCTTGCTATGTACTCCATTCCCTTTACAGACCTCAGGTAAACTGATGAGAAGGTCTGTAATAGAGACACTCCACATGTTACCAGCTAGTGTATCAGTTGTGTTCAATGAGCAACGTTAATAAGCAGTGTTTTGATTATCTGAAGTGTTAATTAAAAATGTCCCACAATGCAACAAGTACTTGAGGAAGAGCAATAACTCAATTACACGCGTCAAGCGATCCCTTGACAGAGCAGTATAGGTGTGAATGATGAAACATGGCAGAGAAAATAGCTGTAGGAATACTTTCCAGGGCCACTTGACCTGACCTTGGCCATACAATCTTCCAGGGACTATCCGCCTTGTTAGACTTTACTCAACCCCATGCATTAGTGCTTATATTAACGTTTGAATACATTCCTTTAATTAATCATAATCATAATAGTAGTAGATTGTTTTATTGCCAACATATTGTAAAAAACCTACCAATAGCAAGCCATGCAAGGTTCAAAACACAGCCCCTGGCAACAGATACCACAAGTATTCCAGTAACCCTAGAATGATCCTGCAGGATCAAATACTAGGTGAAGGGAGAGATGGGATTATTGTAAACAAGACTAGGGAATGTTCAGTGCAAGCAGGAGGATGATATGGGAGGAGGGGGAGGATGTGTGCTTTAGGGGAAAGGGTAACGTGGGGGAGAGGGAAACATGAAGTGCCGCTTGAAGAGATGATTGAGTTTTTCAGGTTACGACAGAAGATAGGGAATCTGCTGTTGCTGGCTGGGACGTGAAGGTCATTCCACCATTGTGACCCCAGCAGGAGTCGAAATCGAGCGGAAAAATGTAAAAAATGTAAGTATGTATGCGAGTATTGGCAGAGGTAGTCGGTCGTGTTCTGAATGAGTTATAGGGGCTGAAGACAGTATTTTGGGAGCCCGGCCAGGAGGGAGTTACTGTAGATGACTGAAGCTCTTACAAGGAGCTGGGCTGAGTCCCTGGTGAGGCTGGGCTTGAATCGACGGATCTTGTAGTGTGCAAATCTACGGGATCAGCCTGTGGTGTTCATGTGAACCTTGCTGAAGAGTTGGCTGTCTAGGATCACACAGTCAGGGTAACACGGTGGTGTTGTCACTGCTGATTTGGCAGGGAAGGAGAGCGGCCCAGTCTTGTTATGTTGGAGCTAGACGTCCAGCTTATAAAAGATGTTACATGATCTCTCCTCTTAGCTGTACTTAAAAGCCTAGCTGCTGAATTCTGAACTAGTTGCAGATGAGAGAGAGCTTCATGGTTAAAGCAAGAATACAGAGATTCACAACAGTCAATACCAGATTAAATAAAAGCGGAATCCTCTTTCTCCAAGTGTGGAAATAACCTCATTTCTTAACAGTTAGGAAAAAGACTGAACATCCCTTTGGACTTGATTCTCATAATTTAGGGCAGAATCTAAAAATACATTTTCATATAAGTTGCCAAGTTGCTAAGATTGATAAGTTACAAGTCAAAATGTAAGAACCTCAGATATATCATTACGAAGATGAAGGATGTTTTGATTCATCCAACACTTCATGTCTGCCAGACATTCTTTGAGAGGAGAGTGTCAAGACTAACTATATCACTGGGTAACTCTAGATAAGTCAGTCTCTGTACTTTGAACGACTACTGGGGGGAAATCTCTTACCACTAACACCAGAATCATGGGACCTTGGTAGATGTAGTCTGTATACACTCCAGCTCGCTTTCCAAACCAGCACCTGAAATGTCAACAACAGCAATCAGTCATGCATAGTTTTCATTATGTAGGTCTGCTTGCATTGTCATTTAGCCTAATAAATTCCCCTCCAAGTCAAATATGTGTTGCCATTAAAAAATGCTTTAAAGTGGCTTAGCTGAACAAACTTTAATCACACATGGCTGCCAATTGGTAATTTGCCCAGAACATTAGTTAGGGAAACATAAGCAATTTCTTATTTTGCTAGTGGCGATAAATTCTTTCAAAGTTACACTTTAACTTAAAAGAATACAAATTGAATTAATCCCTTTTAGATATCACAGTCCTTAATGTTGAGTTGATTATCACCCATCTAATAGGTGCGAAAAGAAACTAATATCAATCAAACTAAGCATTGCCAATTAAAGTGAAAATGGCTGCAGGGATAATGTGTAATTAAGAATCCTGTACAATCTAAATGTGATTACAGCAGGTTATTAATGGACATTCATCTCTTTAATGCAATACAGTTTGACTTTGCTTTCGTCCTTTGTTATTGGGCGACACAGGGAGAATCACATCAAACGGCTTACTTCTCATTATCGTAGTACAGCTTCCCAATGGCCCATGCCACAATTATCGGGAACGGTATACCTGTGAGGCAAAAAACAAAGTGACAGACTCCTTAATCTTTCTTAGCTATGGAAATCACATCGATATCAAATCCATGTCTTTTTTCAGTGCAGAATCGGTGCCTGCCAAGCTCTGCCAAAAGCAATAGTCGGTTGTGTGCTGTGATCCACGGATGCAAGCCAAGACCTGTCGCCAGCTGAATATTTCTTTGTGAATGAATGAAAAGCTGGATTCTGGTTGACAATAATGCAGTTTGATCTTCTGTTTTGTTGATTTATAAGGGTTATAATAAGGCAGACAAAGTGCCATTTCTCGCTGACAAATTACACTGACAAGGAGCAGGAAGCCCTTGCCATTCTCCTTGTCATTCATATGTGTGACTCATCTCTGGCCATTGGCAACGATGCATTTCATCAGCCATATACTGTATGGTCCACAGTGTAATGTTAAACCTCAGGGAAATCTACTCTCACAGCCCTAGATTGTTTGAACAAACTGGAATCTTTTTTTATTTCATTTCTATCTCTTGCCCATATCGCTTTGTCTGTCTTATTAATATTTCTGCTCTGGAGGCCTGAGAGTTAAAGCTAAGTGAAGCAAATCAAAACTGATCCTATTTATTTTGTTCACAGCGGTGCTGAAATATTCTGCCATTTCCAAAGAGACTTCACACCGCCTTGGGGTAAATGTAATCCATCTGGCACAATACACCTAATCTCAGCGCCACATAGTTGGTTTGACGGTGTGAAAAGGGGTGTTCGTCAACTCCACACCAATACATTTCACAGCTGCCAGAGGAAATCGTTGTATCAATTTTTCAGCGGTCCTATGGTCAGGTCATGGAACCCATCAGACTTTCAATTCAGTCTACCGGTATTCAGAAAGTGGATATTTATTTATTTTTGTTAAAATTGAGTTTAAAGTAAGACGACCCAAACCTGCCTTTGACAAGTAAAAAATAGGAAATACACAAAAATAGGAACTACAAGGTTTTCATACAACTGTAGTGATTTAAAATGATAATGCAGAGTAAGTGTACATACACCAGCCAATACAGATGAACATCCACTTGCGGAGCTTGTCGGTGGAGTAGGTGAGGACGATGGCAGTGTGGAGGTAGCAGCCCTCGCCAAACATCCAGAAGAAAATGGTGGAGTGGAAATAATTGAAGGAGGCGGTGACCATGCGACACCAAACCTACAGAGTGAATTGTTTTGTTAGCAGTTTCTCATAGAATAATGGCGGATTTATTTCAAAGTGCAAGAGCATGTCTGTTGTGTTAAAGATGATCTGTGAAAATGGAAAATATGATGCCTGCGCTGCTTTACCCCTATTAGTTAGTTTGCTTGTTTGTCTGCAGGACATCTCAACGTATGGGCGAAGGAACAATTGATTCGATTCTGGTGGTGATCTGGATCTGGGATTTCTGCCTTTAGACGCTTATCGTTTTTTAGCCATAACTATGAAACTAACAGAGACAGACACTCCGAATCCCACAGGTATGTTTGCAGGGTTAAGAAAGCAACTAACATAAAATGTAAGTGATAGGAAAGATGTCTCTGGGTGTAACAGCAGGTTGGAAAATTGTTGTTAATACAGCCCATTACTATACACCTATAGAGAATAATAGATAATGTTTCTATTTTGTACAGTCAAATATCAACTCTAGACTGCCACCCACCACATTGCTTTCGTGTACTTCATGGCTCATGGTCATTTGGACGATGAACCAAGTAGCGTTCCTCAGGATGAAGGCAGTAATAAGGTTCCAGTGGATGATGTTTCTCAGGCAGCGGATGCTCCTGTGAGAGAGGGAGCAACAGAAGAGAATAACCTCAGGCATTGTACATGTTTTTGCTTCTTCCCAACATTTCTCCTATTGTGCAGAGGAAAAGTTTGTGATTTGACGCTGAGAGGAAACCCTTTTGGGACAGTGGCAACCTAAAAGTGAGCCCTGTGACCAGACTGTCTGGAAATATCTGGATGGAGGAGAGGGGACAAGAAGCGCTTTCTCCTCTCTGAACAACTTCTGTTGAGTGTGAGTGAGTGTTAATATCTTTGTGTGAGTTAAATTCCGAAATTGAATTCAAAATAATGAGCTATTACTGAATTATCAGATCACTCATGAAGAAGAAAATGCAGATGAAGATAATTAATGATGACGAAATGTAGCCTCTAAGTCTTCCTCACTCCTAATAGAATAAAAAAAGATTCCCACTATTTGTATTCTTGTTTGTGTTGTGTCCTGAGAGTCTGATGTTTTTTAATGCTGTACATAAATCGAACTTAGGGCACAATTAAAATGTACCGCAACTGCCTCAAAGTGTGTGGTTGAAAATAGAAGCACACCACTGAACGGACAGAACAAACCAACCTCAGTCACCATAGTGACAGTCTCATTTATTGTCACCAGCTGACGGCATTATCAGTAAGCAAAGGCTGCTTGTTCCTCTGCCAACCTTGAATGACACGATTTATTTTTTGCATGCATCAATTCTTAATAGGTATCACCTTCACCAGCTTTGTGCTAACTGTGCAGAGACACACATGAGCAAGAATTTTCCAATGGCATCATACTTTTGTTCCTTTTCACATGTCAAAACTTATAAATTAGGGAAACAACCGTATTAACAGAGAAACAACCACATGGAGATGTTGCACAGAAAGACAGCAATTTATAATAATTATAATTGTACAAAAAGTACACAAGTAGCCCTTGGGGGTACAACAAGCTAACATCCACACAGAGCGGACCATAAATCACTGGTGTTCCATGATCTAGCAGGTAATTTACCCCCACTATGTTATTGGAGCTGCCATTGGTTTGGTATCACAGAGGCAGCTACAGCCAGAAGGGCGGTGAGGGAAGTTATAAAAACAGTCATATTCATTACGCTGTGTGACATCACTTCCCTTGGCAGCCCGCCAGTGGGGCCAACACAGACTGACATGTATTAATTAAGAGGACAGCCGAACACATCTCCAGATGGGCCTTTGTTAAAAGATGAACTGGGTTCAATGCCTTCTAAAAATCCCACTCTTACTACTCTTTCAACTCCCTCTTCCCTTTCTCTCTTTCTTCTTCCCTTCCAATCCCCTGCCCCATCCACAACCAACAACAAACTGAACAGGAGCGTTCCTTTCTCAACACAATCCCTCATCCCTCATTCGCCTCCTTCCCTCCCTGTGCAAACCACTGTGGCCCACAAACACAAGTAGTGCATCTAGAGTGTCTCTTTGTGACGTCTCTCTGTGCCCTTTTCATGCTTTTAGCACTCCTTGGGGTGTCTTGGGGGATCGATAACACGGCTGTTGTTGACGGTGCTAAGACCTTTCTCTCCTTAACGCACAGTTTATTCCTGTCTGTCAGAGGAACCCATTCCACCTCCACCGCTGTGCCACCAGGCCTCCACAAGACTGTTTAGTGTTTCTGCTGCTTTTCTGAGATGGGGCTATTATTCCCATTTCCGGGGAAATGTGTCCAAGATTTGTGGGCTTCTAAACCCCCTTTACATCTGTGGGATTGAGATAGGGAAGGTTTCATCCCATGACCAAACAGTGTTTGAATAAGAACGAGGAGCGCTTTGAATGAGGGATCTTGGGAATAGTGACGTCTCTGTCAGATTGAGGGTGTCTTTAGGGTTATCAGTGGACTGGTGACAGTGGAACTGACACTTACCTCAAACACAGGAAGAGGAAGAAGGCTACGAGGAGAGCCACCAGCGAAATACAGTGACCCAAGAAGTTTATGATCACAGCTATTTGGTAATGTATCTTGCCTTTTTTCTGGAAGGAAACGCCAAAAAAAAGGAAGAAAAAAGACAGAATTGTGTCTTTAGGGCATTTCGCAGGGTGTCGCTTCACTGTGTCACATTTGATTCAGGAAACAATATATTCGTGATAACAAAAGGCTTGAAAGATTCAAAATCCTCTTTAGTCTATTTTGGGCATAATGTAATTTGATAGAACTGACAATTTGAAATATGAATACATGGATGCTCGCACTCACTCACTCACTCACTCACACACACACACACACACACACAAACACATGGGGCCTTCCAGTGGCAGTATTGAAGCAAAAGGTATTACCAGTGGAACATAGACAAATTGTTGTTTAAATCAGTGTCTAAGATCACTCTCAGATATCCATTGTGATTGGATTTCCCCCACACTACCAACATTAATCTTCGCTGCAAGTGGATTTATGTAACCCACTGGTGTCTACGCCCAGATTAAATGTGGACATCCTTAATCCCTGCCCCACCCACCCTGAAATACGTAA
>OMOT01060210.1:0-10000 GCA_900312575.1 Acanthochaenus luetkenii | reverse complement strand
CATGTGAGACCTCTGAGAAAACACTCTATATTAAATAAAGGTCTCACTATATTGCACCAACAGTCTAGTCCTATAGTGCCTATATCGCCTAAAGGTAGTATTGTTAGCTGCACTCTCATTTTGAGTGTAATCATGTGGTGGACAGAAGTCAGTTGTGAAGATTTCTATGTGGGGTGTGTGGGATTTGAGATAGTGTTGTTTATAATAACACATATACAGACTGTGAAGATATGTATTTCCATAGTATAGTCACTGTTGCAAATACACACACACACACACAAACACACATACACATGCACACACACGTATTCAAACAAACGCTGCTCACCTGTCCAGTGCTATGGCAGTCATGGAGTAGATGCTGGCAAATACAGCTGCAATGGGGAAGAAGTTATGGAAGCGGCAGTAAACCAGACCAAAGTACCACTCGTTATGAACAGCATAGGCAAAGTTGATCACCGTGTTGAATGCCGACATGGAGGCCTCTGCAAAAGCCAGGTTAACCTGGAATAGAATGCAGCAGTGAAATAATGAACTGGTATGTCCCAAACAGAAGTGCCTCTAGTTTGTGCAGTCGTCAAGTGCATGCGCAGTCACAGCACCGGCAATATAACTAGCTGGCTAAGGCATGAACTGGCCATGGGGCGATGGAAACAAGCTCCCATGACTGCACCCAGACATCTTTCCAACAATGCTCCCTTTAGTGGATCAGGTAGGAAGCATTGTTTTCTTCTGCAGAGCAGTCAAAAGCAAACACTAAATATATCTGATCTCACAAGTGAAATGAAATCACACAATAACATGAATACTTTCCTTTGATAACGAGGATCAGTCTGTCATTTAAATGTAGTTTTTTTACTCATATACCAATCTTCTGGGTTACTGCATACGGCAACGTAGGGATAAATTTTTACTTGATATTCTTAATGAATTCATTAATAGTAAAAAAAGTAAAATAATTAATAGGTCATATTCTTAAAAAGCTAAATGAAATACGCTCCCACTGACGTCAACAAACACTGATTTTATTATTGTTGTTTCTCACAGATATTCAACTCTAAATGTCAGTCACTGTCAATCTCAGCAGAATAAATGACCTTATAATGGAGGGGGAAACACTATATCCAGCCCTCTCATATGAAAGAAACAAATGACATCCCTTTGACCACCTTCTCATGTAGCTCACATGAAACAGCTCTGTGAAACGATATATTTGGGTTACTTGTTGAATGTACTGTGCATTTCAGAGAGTGTTCTCCAAAGTAACCAATTAAACGTTGTGTTTCATGTTAGTAGACAAGATTAGTATTTTGTAACTCTAACTAATGGTTAGGGTATAACTAGGTTTAAGGATGATAGGCATGCACAGTTACAGGTTTTGCATTAATTAGGCGTCACAGATGTCTGCTGCTATTACCATATACTTATGATACATTTACATGTAACAGCAATAGGTTAATTACAGGTTGAGGCAATTATGCTATCATATTCGATTCACATCCTCTTCATATTCCTATTCAGATGCACTTTTTAAATATCTCGGAGGACGTCTTTGAATAGCATCTTTGCCAACATTTTGCCAGGCATAAGTAAGCACCATGCCACGCTGTTTGTTGATTTCTCATCAGCTTTCAACACACTTCAATCCCATCTTCTGGTTAACAAGCTTTTAACAAAACTTTGGCATTGATTCTTGTGTAGTTGGCTGGATCCTTGACTTCCTCACCAACAGGACTCAGTGAGGGTTAATGGGCACCTGTCAGGTGAGCCGTCTTTGTCTACTGGTTCCTCCCAGCGGTGTGGTCTCCCTCCACTCCTTTACAAATGTGTCATGGCCCTGTAACGACTTTGTCAACTGGCGTAACAAGGCTTTTTTTTGTGTGTCTTTTTGTCTTTTACAGCTGAATGTTTTCAACCACTAAGGACACGTGCCAGACGTCATCCACCTGCCCCTCAAAGTGCCATCATCCAAGAGGCAGGCAGTGGAGATTGTGGATAACTACAACTATCTTGGAACCGTGATATATAATAATGAATTTTGAGAGCAATAAAGATCTAATCTGTTAAAAAAAGGGCAGCGGTGTCTTTTTTGGCCTCCGAAAACTGGTGAAGTTTCAGGTGGACAGGACTTTGATTACCTTGTTTTGCAAAGCTTACACTGTGACTGTCTTTGCCTTTTTATGGTTTGGTCATCTTGGTGTCAAATCAAAAGATTATCTTGCCAAAAGAGACAACGTGAGCAACAAGATCATGGGAATCCAGTTTTGCAATTTGTCTGAACTCTACAAGAGGCAGGTGGGGAAGAAGCAAACTCAGCCTAGGTACCACAAAGTGAAGACAAACAGGTATGAACATGTATTCATACCTTGGCTATTGCCCTATTTAATTTAGGGATGAAGAGATGATGCGGTAACAATGGTGATGGTGATGATATTTCATGAATGATTTGATAACTTCTGTCTTACCTTGATGCCCTGGCTGATGATATTTATTTTTAGTATTTACTTTGTGCATTTTAGCATTGTTGTTGATGATGCTTCTTAAACTTGGTTGTACCTACTGGGTCATTGCGATGCATTTTTATTTATTTATTTTGTATTTTTTTGTATTTTGATGTCTATTTCTGTCTTGATTGTGCAATGCTGCAAAACCAATTGCTCATCTGAGACAAATACAGTTGAACGTTGAACCTGAAATTGTACAAACTTTTGAGAGAGAAAATTGATCGGTTGTATCATACTCATCAATGTTTTTGAACGGAGCAGGGCATTTTCATTGACAGGTAGTTAACACAAACATCACGATACAGTATATGGTGGTTCATTGACTCACGTTTCAGATGATCATATGAACACTTCCGAAACGCTATATACCTGAAGCTCAGTCAGTATCTCTAAAAGATAGCAGAAAGAGTCTGTGAAAGAGTCAACCAAAGGCTTGTGTTACCTGCTCACATTTAGAAAGTACATTGTCTGTTCAACTCTATTTTCTGTGAATTTTAGAGGCGAGATAATCTCATTCACAAGTAACTGCAGGTAATCAGATAACCCAGTAATAGTGGATATCTTTGCTAAATACAAGCTACAATCGTTTATTTACAAATGCCCACTCCTGCTTGTAAACCACGTGACCCTGTTTCTCTTACAGGGAGACTTGAGAGGAAATGCACATTTACCAGAAAGTAATTGGTGACGGTCCTCATGCGTTTATGTGCCAGGATAATCCAGATGATCACGGCGTTGCCGACCACAGACACCGCAACGATGCCGCAATAGGCAATTGCCCACAGTGCGATCTGCCACACTGGCTGGATAAACTGGTTGTAGCCGTCGGTGCAATTGGTGGAAACGTTTGTCCCGTTCGCGGCATACAAATCTGTGGTATTGAAGAGAGGGTCCATCTTCTGTGTGGGCGGGAATAGGTTAGTGTCCTACTACTTCAGATTCAATGGAATTAAATCCTTCCTAAAAAAAAAAAAAAAAAAAGGATCAGGATCATGCAAAATGTCAAAAATGTCTTGATGAGGGAAGTTGTCTTTACGAACTCTCGCTCCCCAGGCTCCAGGTCAAGAGACTCCCGCGCTCTTCGGGACATCTGCACCAAGACGCACGTCGCTGCTCTCCATTCACCCATTCGCATTCTGCACGCACAGACACACGCAGACACACAGACACACACACACACACACGCACACACCCAGACACACAGACACACACACACACACACACAGACCAGATGATTGGTCTGTCAATCATTGCCTATTGGAATTCTCTTCGCATGACCCTGGGATGCAGCTTATACATTTGGAGCCCTGAGACAAGCAGCAGGATTCAATCAATCTGGTGATGCTATCGTGTATAATGTGATGGATGTTTATGTAAGAGAAAGAAAGAAAAAAAATTCACCAGATCGATTTTGGTTTTCAGATAGTCAATTAGTTTGGAAAGTGGCTCATTGTCTTGTGTTCATGGATCTCATATCTCATGCTGCAACAATTGGTCCAATCTAGGCAAATAAATGTGTCAGTCGTGGCCATTATAAAGATATAGTGGCCTAATCAAGATCAGTGCACATATTTCTCAAACTAAAGGGTGAAAGTGTTTCGTCTTGATCTTGTCTCTGGTCTAGATTCCTCCATCTTTTCTCCCAAACCGGGTGAGGAGAAGTCATTAGTGGGTGGTTAGCTGGGCCAAACAGCATGTAGGCTTGCCAAAAGGATGGCACATTTGGGGTAAATGGAAAAAATAGATACCTTTGTGTAACCTAGTGACACTACACATAAATACACTCTCTTTCTCGCACTCTCTCCATAACTCCCCCCCCCAACCCCTCTCTCTGTCCCACCAAAATTGGAGTTATTGGAATCGACAGCGGGGAAATAGGAATTAAATTTCATTTGTCACCTGCTACCCACACAGCTGCTGTGTCCACCTCGAGAACACCGGTATGGAAACCTCAAGTCTGAACAAGTGAGGAGAAAAAGACGTGAGCAAAAAAGAGGCAGAATTCACCAGAGAATGACAGATAGGATTCTTCATTTTTCCATGACCTGCCAATGCAGTGCCTGAACACATGTGGTTTGGAAATAGACTTACATGAGGAAGTGCTTGTTAAAGCCAGGAAGAAGTAAACCAAATAAGTATGAATACAATCTAGCAGCAAGGACAAAACAAACTTTAAGTAAGAAACAAGGCGAGGAGATAAACATTGGAAGTGAGTGAGAAAGAGGAGAGAGAGTGAAGGAATAGGGAACAAGTGAAGAGTTGACTCAGAGGAGATTTCAGAAGTAGGTATGGCTCAGAAATCTTATTAGCCAGCCCAATTTGTCAATAGATTAATTTCAACAATCTCAATTTTGAATTTCTGTTAAAATCATGCAGATCACACCAAAGTACCATCAATAGGTGATATACTTGTATTTGTTTTGAGATAGCTGTTTATACTTGTATTTGTTTTGAGATAGCTGTTTATACTTACATTTTAATATTTAATGAATAAAAAGACATAAGTAAACAGACAGCATACTTTTTGGGAAACACACAGCCACAACCAGTGGCGGCACCAGAGAATCGTGATTGGTGGACGTAGGCGGGGCTGGATTGTTTTTCGCAGATGCTAATTTTGATGCAACAAACAATAACAAATAATAATAATACAGAAAAACGACATTCAATGATCCTAGTAGGCTACATCATTTAAATACATTAATACACTTTTAAATGGCACGTGGGGCCAGTAGCCAGTAGGGTTGTGCTGATGTTCACATTTTGAAACTGGTAATACCGACTTTGACCAATAGGTCAAGCTGCTCTTGAGAAACAGAAAATATACTTATTGTCAGTATATTTTTTCATTACTTGTCTTTACCTACAGTGACAGCGGTGTGTCCAGTGGAATCCAATGGTGAACAGGGGCAATATTCCAGTGTTTGTATCGCACTTGTGTTAACGCTCTAATGTCGGGCAGTTTCACACATCTCTGATTACTAAAAGCGTTTTAGTTTCACTTTTCATTTTGACAGTAGGAGGCTCCGTCGGACTGAAAGCAATGCTGCTGGCCTGCTGGTCTGAGCATCGTCAAACGACATAAATAAGTTCCCACTCGTTGATGTATGATTACGTGACACGTTGAGTATATATAGACGCCGCTAGCAGTTGGAGTAATGTCACGTAGCGGACAGTAACGTCCAAAGTTCAATATTGGAGGAAAAAACTTTAACAATTCTTCTGTTGTCGAGTCGATATCAGGTTGTGTCAGACTCTCCACATTGGACACAGCAGCTTGTCCGTCTGGCAGATGACGTCTGTCTGAAGGAAAAAATGAGGAAAAAAGGCGTGTGTGTGTGTTGACCTGGCGGCCATCTTTGCTCGTCATGTTAAAGACAGTGGGACAGCACCCTTCAGTCCCACATAGCAAACGCAACTACATGCAAGACTAGAAAATGCGCTCAGTAGAGTGCAGCCCACCAAGGAAGCGGCCATTGTAAAAGCATAGGTGTCAACCTATACAGTTTCCCCGTATAAAATACATTTATTTCAGTATTTTGGAAGTATACGGCTGTATAAGAGTAAAATACGGGAAATCATCATGTGTTCCATGCGATATGACTTTAAAAGTGGAAACATCTGCAATTATCGAACAGGTCAATAGTTCATTTTCATGCAATATATAGCTTTCATTCATAAAACATATGAATACAATATGATGTAATATGTATATGATGAAGTATGTATATGACATAGTATATGATGTATATATGTAGTATGTATATGATTTATGATGATGACTTAATATGTATATATGAATCAATGTAATTGTATTGAGACATGCTTATATAAAAGGGCTATATAAATAAACATTGATTGACTGATACCCCACATATTGAACTGATCACACTCCACACACTGTTACTGACACTGTATTGATCCAGCACCTTTTATGTTCACTCTGCCCCCCCCCCCTCTCTCTCTGTCTCTCTGTCTCTCAGATCGTCGCATATGGTCATCGAGAGCTGTTTGCGGTTATTTAGTTGCACCATTTTGCACTATAAATTATATAACATTATTGAGATTTATGTCATTCAGAGTTGTTTGTGGTTAGTTACGATATTCTACACTATAAAAATACTTTCTTTTGTTCAGTTCAATCTCATCTCTCACATCAGGTAAGAGACAAACATTTACAGCACTTTTTATGACAATATGAGTTTGACATGGGCCCTCTGCTTTTGTTTGATATGTGAAAGTATGTTTTGATGTTGATCTGGATTTCGTTACTACTACAAAGATGTGATGTGACAAATGAGAATTTGATTGAACATTTATTTTCCCTGACATTTAGTATTCCATTAATTTGTGGTGCTGAATCTGTTGGAATGTAAAATGAGCATCATTAGAGGTTGCTAGACACTGTTAACAAAATGTTTATCATGTTTTGGAAAGCTGTGATTGATTGAGCAGAATGAATGTTCTCACTTATTTAGTGGGTTTTGATTCTGTAATGTTTGATATATCAACATTTGCGTGTTTCTCCCATCACTCTTGAGCAAAAATAAGTGCAAAAGTTTGCTATTTTTGAACTAAATGAGCAATATGGAAGAGGAATACATGTAGAAAATATTGTCTGGTAAATAATGTGCTTCACAATAATTTAGGCAAGGGACAAGCTTTAAAAAGCTTCATCATAACGATGTGTTCGAGATCTTGGAGAATGTTGGCTCTTAGATTTAGTCATAACAGCCTGAGCATGAAGAGAGTTTGGCCTATTAATTCTATAACATTCAAACTAAGTGTAAAAACATTGATAGCATTAAAATATATTCATAATAGAAATTGGCATTCTATGATATTTAACAGCCATCCACAAAAGTAGTATGTGGGGTGGGCACATATTAAATCACACTTCATTTTAGAAGTCAAAGTTCCAAAGACGAGTCCAAAGACATACAGGTCAGGTGAATTGAATTCCCTAAATTGCCCATCGATGTGAGTGTGTGTGCAGTATAGTATATGATGTATATGATATGACGTAGTATATGATGTAGTATGTGTATGATGTAGTATATGATGCGTATGTAAATTATGATGTAGCATGTATATATGAAAGCCCTTTGAGAAATGCTTGTATAAAAGGGCTATATACATAAACATGATTGATTGATTGATCGATTGAACGTTGGCAAGTACGGTTTGCAGAGGCTGAGGAAGATACCGCTTCATCTCAGGGGCCCCTGGTGTCCCGGCTGAACAAAAATTGTAGGGCAACTCTGATTTGCATATTGTATTGCATAAACATCATACCAGACTGCTAGACTTGACCGTGGGGATATCAATATTTAGATCCAGTCTACAATCAAGATGGACAGTTCATAGAGTGCAGAGATTATTGTGTATTTGCCATGTTTGTTGTCAGTATGTGTTGTATTATCTTAAGAAGGCCTTATATATTGAACTGGTTTCATAGTTATGCCTTGTTTCCATTTTCATTGCATTATCAATCATATTGTGAATTGGAAAGGTTTACTTTCACGGGTGAATGTTAGATATTGATACCGTAGCTCAATCTTAAAGTAGACTATAAAGGCTGTTGTAGTGAGGTGCTGGTGCTTCAACCATGCAGTAAAAAAATTGTAAGGGACTGCGTTGGCCAATAAAGATAACGGAATGGATCGAGTTAACCATACTGGACCTTTTTTTCCTCATTGCTATTTGCTAGTTATACATTTGTAACAACTGTGCTCTAAGATTGCTTCTCGTTAGTGAGAACAGAGCCCTAGCCAAGGTCAGTTTACATTACAACGTGCATACATTTGTGCACGTGTGTGTGTGTATGTGTATGTGCGGGTGTATTTTGCATGACTGCGTGTATGTGACTGTCCTTCACACTCAGTGATCAGGGTCCAGGGATCAGAAATGACATCTATTGATCAGCCTGGAAAACACCCCCAAATCAGAGTGTTAGAAAGAGAAATATATGTCCACTTACATATATTATATCTACATATCTACATACTGTATCGACAACTTGCATAGTAGTATGGTTTCTGTCTTATACAGTGCATGAGTGAATGTGTATTACAGCAGTTACAAGGACATTTTCCCCGAGTTGTGTCCTAGGTGTAATTTGACGTAAACTGAAACCAAGTTGACCACCTTAAACAATAGACATTCATACATATTCCTCCCTGGGGGAAATTTGGAAAAAGGCACACAAGCAAAATGTATAATGTGACCAGCTCAGAACTGGAAAAATGGTTCATGGATAAATCATACCGGGTCATTTTTGTCTGAGCTTGCTGCAGACCAAAATGACCCCTTATCCTAACCAGGGTTCATATCTCTTCTTTTTTTTTACTTGTTTGTTTTAGAAAAGTGCTATACAAATACAGTATATATACAATTATATAGCAGTGACACGTCTTACTCTAGGTTGGTGTGTATGAATCTAATACCATTTATACGTTGTATGAAAAAGATTATGCTGGAATCTATGCAACAGCTTCCTTTTCTTTCTTTTTTTGGTCTTTTCCTTATTTAAGGTGGTATATAAAACATTTAATTCAATAGCATAAGCATAAGACCCAATAGCAGGAAATCTTCAATAAAAAAAAGAACAAAGTGTGCAGAGCTTGTATTGTTTATACTTGTATTTATTACATGTTACTTTTTAATATTTTATGGTTTTTTTAAGTGCTAGAGTTATTATTATTATTATGATTATTGTATGTAGTAATTTCTTCATATGTATCCATTCTCTCTATGGTCTGTACTGCAGCCTGTAGGGCTGCTGGGGTTTTCCATTGAATTTTCCTCTTGTCTAAACCCATTGATCTGTTGGCACATGTGTTACCATGTGGCCTGGAAACTCATGCGCCCAAGTGAGTCACTGTAAGGCCGGGAGGATTCCCTGACCACAGACATCTCTAGGAAAAGACAACTCACATTAGATTCAAGCTGGGAGTGTAATGGTTTATTTTAGCTATGGATGAAGATGTCTATATCCCTGTGTAGTTGGCTTGTAGTGTGTCAGTCTTTGTCTGTACTTATCAAAGCAGAACCATATGGAGATGAAGAGGGTAACCCTCTCCCTCCATGTCTCCCCATCTCTGTTTCAGGATGGATCATCATGACTGGCAGCAGGGTAGAAGCAGGGCTCACCGGCGCTATGATGATGATGATGGTGAGAAAAAATAACCCTGCACTGTTGCATGGAGGATCTACAGAAACATGGGGAAAACATGTTCTATATTTCTAA
Organism: Acanthochaenus luetkenii; assembly: GCA_900312575.1. Classification (NCBI taxonomy): domain Eukaryota; kingdom Metazoa; phylum Chordata; class Actinopteri; order Beryciformes; family Stephanoberycidae; genus Acanthochaenus; species Acanthochaenus luetkenii. Next base: position 247 of record OMOT01060210.1, on the reverse strand, counting down.
AGACTGAAAGTGACAAGCTATACTGATGGATCTTGAATGGATACACTCTTGGATTGAGGGACTGACTTTGTAAAACCATAATAATCTATCTATCTATCTATCTATCTATCTATCTATCTATCTATCTATCTATCTATCTATCTATCTATCTATCTATCTATCTATCTATCTATCTATCTATCTATCTATCTATCTATCTATCTATCTATCTATCTATCTATCTATCTATCTATCTATCTATCTATCT
>OMOT01060199.1:0-14916 GCA_900312575.1 Acanthochaenus luetkenii | reverse complement strand
GGTCTGGGGCTTCTCAAAACAAACAGGGGGAGATAAACACATGCTCTGGACAGTTCTCTGCTGGGTAGTGTCAGAGGTGCGGCAGAGCAAATCCCTCTCTGGCTGCGGATATACATCACACTCAGACCCGGACAGCAGAACAGGGGCCTTGCTTTTACCCCGTTGGCGATAAGCTTTTACTGGGGTCCCATGGACTGGTGATAAGGGAAAGTGGCAGGGGACCATAGGCTTGTATGTTTAGATCATTAATTGCGGAGCCTTGTAGAACGAGTGTAATATGACAGGTACTATAATATGTGGTATAAGAGGAAGGGCAACCCCTTTATCGTCATGTATGTTGTCATTATAAACAAGTTCCAGTAAGATGGATAAGTAGTTTATCTGTCTGTTCTGAAATCACTAAAACAACGTGATGACCGTCAAGATATCACAATCTGTGACCGAGTGATTGAGACAAGTCCTCTTGGTTTAAGAATAACCTCCCTTTGTCTTTTCACATCTTTTAGCGACCTGTCCAACAACCGCATTGGCTGCTTGACTGCAGACATGCTCCGGGGTCTTACCAATCTCACGAAGCTGTAAGAGATAGATCAATTGACTATAATTTTTGTTAAATATTATACTGGTTGTGCTGTGGGAAAACACTCCAGTGAATTTGTTGATATCTCATTTGCGTATTTGCTAGGAACCTCTCTGGCAACATCATATCTACTTTGGATCCAGGAGTGTTCCAGGAGCTACCATCCCTCAAGCTAGTGTGAGTATCAGACACTGACTGCACTCAAAACGTTTTCTCTCACAGTGTAGCGTTCCATGTCTGAATTTATATTGTAAAAAATGTTTGAGAAAAATTATATTATTATATATATTATGACAAGGGCTAACAATAAATGGTCTCTCTTCACAAACTATTCAAATTACTTCAAGCATTAACCTTCCAGAACTTATTCGGCAATCCAGATTTGGGATTTATTCACAATCAAAGTTTGATTTGTAGATGATTAAAAAAGCTTTTGGGAACGTAGCCCACCATAACTCAAAAGACAAGTCTGTTTCACTCCAGTGTTTATGAACATAGCAAACGTAAACGATCCTTTGTTTGTAATTTGCTTGTCTCTTTCGTACTTGTCAGCGCTTGTGTAAAAAGGTCAGAAAATAAATTTCTTAGTGAAAAAATATCTCCAGTCCCATAAATCTCCATGTAAACATTCAGTGTTGGGGCGGCTGTAATTCAACCGTGGGCGCCACATAACAAATATGGATTGGGCCTTTAAGTAATGGACATTTTTTGTTACGTGTGATATGTTGATCCTATAATGGACAACTAGAGAATACATGAGCTAGGTAGTAATGTGTCCCATCAGAGTGAAAGTACACATCCCACCCCTGTTATCTTCCATGATAAATGACCATCCTTTCTCTCACCAGGAACTTCAACTCGGACTTCCTGTCATGTGACTGTGGGCTGCGCTGGGTGCCGGGCTTCTTTCGCACCAGTTCAGCCCGGCTGGGGGACGAAACACTCTGCGCCTATCCCAGAAGCCTGCGGGGAAAGCCCCTACGTGGACTAAGGGAAAGCCAGCTGAGCTGTGGTGAGAGCCTGGCTAGGAACTCAGAGCATATGAATGAGGTGGTTCACCGCTTTGTTTCGGAGAACTTGGGCCTCGTGAATGACAAAGACAGTATACTCACAACAGCATTATTCTCAAGATGTTCCCAGTGTTTCTAAGGATTAGCAGACCAAAAGGGTTGCGAGAAATCTCCTGCCGCAGCTCAGTAGGGACGCACTTCCAGAAGTATCAGTGAGCTGTGTTGACAACTAATCCCGTGGTTTGCCTTTATGAATTGGTGCTGCCTGCATCCAATATACTCTGAAAACAGCAGCCTCATAATAGCTTCCGTGGAAACATTTAGCTGAGGTCGAGTAATGAGAGAGCATCAGAAATAAGCCCGGAGTGATCTGCATCGGTCACATCTGCCTCTCTCGTTCCATGTTGCTCAGATGGCCCGCTGGAGCTGCACACCCTGTCCCTGCTGCCGTCCCAGCGTCAGGTGGTCTTCAAAGGTGACCGGCTGCCCTTCCACTGCACCGCTGCCTTGGTGGACAAAATCACCACCTTGTACTGGCGTCACAACGGTCAGCTGGTGACCTCTGACCCGGAGATGGGTGTCCAGCTGGAGAACAGCGTGGTGCATGACTGCACCTTCGTCACCAGGTACAGTCGCTATAGTTAGGACAGACCTGCTGTCATCCCGACACTCTGAGCGCCCACTGCCTCTTAGGCCACAGTGTGCTCAGGTGGTTAGGTCAACAAGCAGATGTGTTGAACCTCAGGCTCATGTGCAAAGAAAGTGTTGAGTGAATGTATATACTTTGAAGGAGAGTGTTTAATTGCTTCAGACACAGATTAGTGTATGTGGTGATAATGTGTAAATAACGCGCAGTCTATTTCCTCTCTATGCAGTGAGCTCATCCTATTCAACGTACATGTGGAGGCCAGTGGGGAGTGGGAGTGTGTGGTGACTACTGGGCGGGGCAACGCTTCTCACAGTGTTGAAATAGTGGTGCTGGAGAACAGCGCCTCCTTCTGTCCAGAGGATAAAGTTGTCAACAACCGGGGGGAGTTCAGGTTAGCTACAGTTACTACATACAGTGCCCAAAGATACAGCATTTGCTGCGGTGGCGTTCTTATTCTCCTGTGGTGTGAATGGCCAGGTGGCCGAGGACCCTGGCAGGCATCGTCTCCCACCAGTACTGCCTGCAGCTGCGTTACCCTACCTTGTCTATGGAGGGCGGTATGGAGCAGAAGAAAGCCTCGCGTTACTGCGACCGTTCTGGAAAATGGCAGGAAGGCGACTACTCAAACTGTCACTACACCAACGGCATCACCCGCGTCCTACATACCTTCATCCTGGTCAGTACTACTGTCGAGGCAAGGTTTACTGCGTGGATCCTGTTCGGTTCACGCTGGGGGGGATTTAGTATTCCAACATCACACCGTGTCCTTATTTCTGCTCCTGCATTTCAGAGGCCCATCAATGCCTCCAATGCCGTCACTGTGGCACATCAGGTGCGCACATATACCCTGGAGGCAGCCGGCTTCACTGACTCAGTGGATGTGCTGTATGTGGCCCAAATGATGGAGAGGTTCATGGAATATGTCAAGCAGCTGCGAGAGGTGAGAAAGACCTGATAGCGTATGAAAAAGGCCGTTTGATGTTTGATGCCGTTTTCTTGCTGTAAATGTTTTCCTACTGTAAAATCCCCCGTGTTTGTTTGCACCAGTTGTCGCAGGTGCTGGTAGAGATGGGCAGTAACCTGATGCAGGTGGATGACCAGATCCTGCTCCATGCCCAGAGAGAGAAGAGAGCCTGCAGCTCCATAGTCTACTCTTTGGAGACACTGGCCTGGCCTCAGCTACACAGCCACGCCCAAGACCTGTCCGTGGTAGGGACCCACAAAAAAATCATTTTTCAAATCTCATCATAATTACAGATTCTGTACAGTCCTGCAGCGTGGAGATGATGCATTGTTCATTCCGAATACAAGAAGAGGATTGTGGGAGTTACCATAACAATAAAGTATATAAACGATCTTTACCCATTATATTTGACTTAAATCAAACCGATATGTACGGGCATCACGGAGGCTCAGTGGTTAGCGCTGTCGCCTCACAGCAAGAAGGTCGTGGGTTCGGATCTCCGCCCCGGTCCTTTCTGAGTTTGCATGTTCTCCCCGCGTTTGAGTGGGTTTCCTCCGGGTGCTCCGGTTTCCTCCCACAGTCCAAAGACATGCGCTTGTGTGTAGTATGTGTATGATGTATGTATATGATGATGTAGTATGTATATGTACATGATGATATGTAAGTCGCTTTGGGTAACAGCGTCTGCTAAATAATGTAATGTAATGTAGATGTCCAGGAACATTGTGATGGAGGCCCATCTGATTCGAACAGCCCACTTCACTGGCATAACCTGCACTGCATATCAGCGTCGTGAGGTCTTGATGGGCAGCCTTGGACCGGAGGTGGCAGACTCCAACCATGAGCAGCAGCTCCGTTTCCGCTGCAACACTGGCTCCCATAACGCCTCCCTGAACAGTTTCCCCCAAAAGGTGAGACGTGAGCACTCATCCATGAACCCTTCCACATTCATATTATTACATACTACATACTGTGTCTGCGTTCAAATCCATCACGGTGCACTGGTGTATTTCAACATAAGATTGGCACGTGTGACTTTCTTTCTACAGAATTCGGTGGCCCTGGCCTCCGTGACTCTCCCGGCATCTCTGTTTCCTCCTGATGCTCCTGCAGATTGTAAGCTGCAGTTTGTCGCCTTCCGAACGGGCCGCTTCTTCCCCCTGTCGGGGAACTCGAGCGTGGCTGGGGAACACTCTCGCCGGCGTGGCGTCAACACCCCTGTCATCTTTGCAGGCCTGGGTGAGGGAACTTCTCACCCTATTCAGTATGAGTGAAGTCCACTCAGAGAAATAGACCTCTGTGCTGAATGTTTGGCCCCACGTCTGAAGGAAAAATCCACCATAAAACGCTTTTAACAATGTTAAAACACACCTATTGGAGATTAACGTTGCATTTCTTGGCTCATTTTGTTGGTTGGTGGTGTTCCTTATTCCTGCGGATACCTGGCCTAACATAGATGACATGACATCACGTCAGCTGCAGTAGAGTTGAAAAGCAGCAATCTAAAGTCCCTCAGAATCAAAGAGGCTTCTAAATCAAGGACTTCTTTCTAGACTCGCCATTTTGTATCAATGTTCAACAATCATACAGGGAGAAATCCATTGTAGAGCGGCAGATATACATTTCTCCACTGACGGTAATCTCAATAAACCAAAATGCAACGCAGCCACACCGGCACAGCAAACCACAGCATTGCTCTCCCCACCTACTCACGTACAGCACAGAGGACCCCCCCTCCCCCTCTCTGGGTTGTCGTCAGTCATTCTGTGAAACATAGGAAATCACTAACTGGTGTAGAAGTAGACGAGGAAGGCCGAGGGAAAGTAAACTAAACACTCAATCACAAAACAAGTAATTTACTGCATGTGATCAGTACAGTTTTACAGGATTTGTATTGGTAATTTCTCTCCTGTCTTGTGACAGATGGCTGCAGCATGTGGAATCGCTCGGAGGCCATCTGGGTGTCGCTGCGCCACTTGTCCCCGGGTACCGACCCTGTGGCAGCCCAGTGGAGCCTGAAGACACTGGAGAGGCAGGGAGGCTGGAGCCAAGAGGGCTGTCAGCTGGTCCACAGTGACAGCAGCACTTCCACACTGCGCTGTTCCGTGCTAAGCAACTATGCTGTGCTGCAGGTAGGAGAGCCGCGGTTTCTAACCCATCATTCATACAGGAGCATCGTGGTTCAATGTGGGCTTCTCACTTTTTCTTTTTTCTTTCTTTTTGCTAGGAGGTGCCTGACTTCCCAAACTCCACACCTGTCTCAGTGAGGGTACTCCACCCTGTGGTGTATGCCTGTACTGCAGTGCTCCTCCTTTGCCTCTTCACCATCATCATCACACACATACTACACCACAGGTACAGTGTGTGTGCGTGTGTGTGTGTGTGTGCATAAACATGTCATGATGACTTCTCGCTATTTTTGTATTTTCTCCATCTCTACATTATTTTGCTCTCTACCCCTGCAGTTCCATTCACATATCAAGAAAAAGCTGGCACACATTATTGAATACCTGCTTCCACATTGCCATGACAACAGCCATCTACGCAGGGGGCATTAGCTTGACCAGCTACCCGGTGGTGTGCCAAGCAGTAAGACCGTCCTTCGCTCAGTCGCATCATTTCGATCGGTGCAGCGCCGGTGCGCGGGCTCAGTGTCTGATCTCACTCCGTCTCGTTTGTGGCAGGTGGGCATTGCTCTGCACTACTCCTCGCTGTCTACCCTGCTGTGGATTGGAGTCAGTGCCAGGGTCATCTACAAAGAGGCGGTGTGGAGAATGCCACGGCAGCCGGAAGGAGAGCCTCCTGTTCCACCTGCACAGAGACCTATGCTCAGGTCAGTGATGACATCAGAGCGAGACGCAACTCACGTTCGCCCGCCTCCTGACAGGAGGCTGTCATTTGCCGTCAATAAGGTTGATGTTTTAGACAGATGAGGGAGTTCTTGTGCACAGCCACCCAAACTCAACCCCATCAAAGAGCGTCATTGTGTCCAACGACCAAAGTCCCTCTGTTTTTAGGAAACCTTGGAGGGAAATAAAAGGAGAATAGTGCTGTAAGGCACAAAGAAGCTACAAGCCCAGATGCACACTATGAACTCAGGGCGGGGGAGGGGAGGAATGTACGAGGCCAACATAACAGAGGTTGAGGGACGTGTCGTAAATCTGAGCGGGGTGATACAGGGGGTACACTGTCTCTCTTCATTCTCCCCTCTCTTTCTCCTCCCCCTCTTCTTCTCTGCCTGCCCCTGTGCTCCTGGTGATGTGATCATACACTGTACCGCTGACCTCACTGGCCCTTCAGCCAGCCCTCTGTCGCCCACTCGGCCATATGGGATCAGGCCTCCATTCACACAGGGCCCTGCTGTAAACCGCAGAGCCTCCTGGAGCCTCCTGGAGCCTCCTGGAGCCTCCTGCAGCCTCCTGCACCATGTAACACTCCATCAGCTCAGAGAGTGAAGGAACAGACAGCTCTGTTCAGATTATAGACAGCCACAGAGAAATGAAAACACAAAAGGGGAAATTATACCGACACGCATACTATTAAAAACATCATAGCGGCCAAAGGTTCTTCAGCATCCTGTATCATAAATAAGTCACCAATAAGTGAAATTGTACGTTCCTCATTCCTAACATTGTAGCTGGGATTTTGTGTTTGATATGTTTTTCTCTGTTTGTCTAGGTTCTATTTGATAGCTGGCGGAGTTCCTCTTATCATTTGCGGGATCACTGCAGCTGTCAATGTCAATAACTATGGAGACAACAGTCCTTAGTGAGTGCTTCTCTTTTGACCCTTGAGCAATTTGACCCCTGACATTGTATTGTTTAGTTTAGTGCTGAACCGAATCATTTTGGGTGATATGTTGGATACACAGAGATGTCCTTGTTTTGCACTGACCCTCCTGACTTATGTTCTGGCTCTTGCAGCTGCTGGCTGGTGTGGCGCCCCAGTCTGGGAGCTTTCTTTGTCCCTGCTGGCCTGGTGGTGTTGGTGACCTGGATCTATTTCCTGTGCACTGTATTTCGCCTGAGGCACCGTGTGGCCAAAGAATGTGCAGGAACCTCCCTGTCCTCCCCTGTGCCTGAGAGCCAGCCTGCACTGGCAGGAAGCACCAGTCTCTTGTCCACAGACTCAGTGGTGGGACCTATAAACCCTGTCATGGCTCCAGAGGACCAGTACTCTCTAAAGACACAGTTCTTGGTGCTGGTGGCCACCCACTTCCTGTTTGTGGGTCTGTGGTGTTGTGGAGCCATGGCCATGTGGCTGACAGGACACACCAGTTTGTTGTTCAGCTGTCTCTATGGGATGGCTGCCACAGTTTTGGGGGTGTTTCTGGTGGTGCACCACTGCTTCCGACGTCTGGATGTGCAGGCCTCATGGTTGGCATGCTGCCCAGGCTATCGTCGCTCTCAGCCCATGTCCACTTACACACACACCTGCACCACTGGGAGCGGAGTGCAGACCTCGGAGCAGGGATCCCAACTTTTCGTCAGCTGCCATCCGGCCGGTGACTCTCATAACTCCTCATCAGCCAGGTCATCATCCACGCCCAGTGGGATCAGCAGTGTGGGCCCTGGGCCCTGCAAGCTCACCAACCTGCTGCAGGTGGCACAAGACAATCCCAACAACACATCACGTGTCCCCGTAGGCACCAACACTAGCACCAGTGCTGACAACATCACCAAGCCAACAAACAACCTTCTGCCCACCATAAACTCTGTAGCCCCAGTGCATCCCCAGAGAAGGAAGGTGAGTAGCAGAACTAAGCAAGGGAGTAGCCAATATCACCATCGGGGTGAGGGCAGAGGTCACTATCGTCTCAAAGCTCTAAGGACTGCTGGAGGTGGGGGCAGCCTCGGAGCATTAGGACCCACAGGTTTAGAGCACTTCAACTCTTCAAATGCAGCTCACAAACAGGCCACTAGTGAGAATGGCAGCATCCACCACAGCCTCTCAGAGAGCCAGGCCAGCCCGCTAACCAACGGGAAGCGGGTTGGAGAGTCAGTGGCCACCAGCCCCTCGGAGGGAAGTGACGGGGGCAGCAGTGGGACCCGCAAACCCTTTCCCCTGCTGCCCTCTGTGACCAGCAGAATGGCCATGCATGGTGCCCAGAGACGTTGCGCCAGCAGAGACAATTTGAAACTGGCGGCGGCTGCAGAGCGAGAAGCTAAGCGCTGCTCCTATCCTTTGAACAGCGTCACCACCACTGTGCCAGGGGCCGCTGCCCCTAATGGCACTCTCAAAAAATCAGCCCTAGAGCTGGAGCAGGACACGAGTGGCACAGACCAATCCCAGAGCTCTGTCGGAATGAAGAGTGGTTTGTGGAAGAGTGAAACCACAGTGTAACCCATACTTCTACGTGAACTTCTATGCATGACCCTAACAGATATTTTAAATATGATGGGTTATGTTTCAATGGTCTCTTGAACATAATAATCATATAATTTAAGATATAAAATCACAAAGGCATCCAGGACCCTAAACTGGTATTCTTGCCTCTGTAGCATGGTGAGAGTTTGCTGTGAAATGGTAAAAAAAATTCAATAAGTCAGGTCTTTTGATTGTCATTTTCAAAACTAAGATTTTTTTCATTTCACATGAAATTATACAAACTGTCTGAAATTGGCATATGATGTTAATTTTGGATGTCTAATGAAAGCGTTATTGTTTTATCTGTGATTTTTCTATGCATATCAACTATAGCATGAAATGGAATGCAAGTCCATTTACAAAGTACAGCTATGTTCATTTAATCTGTGGACAACTTTTCGCTCTTATGTTTTTTTCAAGTAATTGTTTGCCTCGTCTCATGTTTGAACTTGTATGTTTTCTGTGTGTGTGGTGTGTGTGTGTGTGTGTGTGTGTGTGTGTGTGTGTGCATAGAAGAGTATATACATGAGTTTGGATGTACAGAATGTCTGTGAGTGAATTAAAAAAGCAAGGAAGAGACTTTTGAATATACAATAAAAACGTTTCTTTCTTTTTTACTTCCATGTATTCCCATCAGCACTGATACGGAGCTCCCCATATCTAATAAACTCAAATAAACTCATAAGATAACTGAATAAAAATCAGGAAGAAATAATTTAGTTGGCTTTCTCATACCCAGTCAATTGTAGCAACCAATTTTCACTTCAAACAGGCTACTTACTCGGGTTTATGCACTAATAAATGTAGACTGCCCCCTCCTGGATGTCGGAAGCAACTTTCTTTAAATCTCCCACTGATAGGTATTGAAGGACTGTGACCAAATGCTCCAACCTAGGCTTAGGCCTACTGATCAGTAAGCTCCCTCTCACGATACAGAATTTTAGAGGTATTATTGATGGAAAAAATAAATCCAAAAGGAGTATTCTGAAAATGCAAAGATGTTATACTTCCACTTTTAAACAAATATTCATTAGGGGCCTGACCAAAAAAATGCACTGCATAGAAATCATAAGCTTTTATTTGATCAGAATATGCTCTTCAACATTTAGCAGACCAAAATGCCCCTATGTCATACTTGTATTTTTATGTACACTTGGCACTGTTGCTATTCAGGAAGTTAACAGGAAATACTGCTAAAAACTGTTAGCCTTTTGAGTATTCTATAGTATTTTCTGTTTGTAGTACATACTATTGTTTATTCTGTGTGCAGTATGAGCTTTTGATCAGCCCCCAGTATAATAGTATCCAGGAAGTAAAACTTCCTTAATTCTATTTGACAACGAGTGACGGTGAAATCAGCCTCTCATGAAAACAAATATAAACAAGGAGATAGACTTGTGCTTTGTTAATGATTTGGTATCTAATCAATTTCAAAGGTTGTCGTGTTCTATATTGTGTATAAATATGCAGGCACTAAAATGTATCTGGTGTAGTTACCATGCAGTAGATACTGTTATCTGTACCCTACGCATTACAAGCTTGCTGTCATGGTCAAGGTTGAGTTACATAAGCCTAATTTTGACTTTATCTCTGTATCAGTAATTGTGATTTCCAAGTTGTGTAAGGGTGCACCAAATGTTTATTGGAATATTATACCACACTTTTGGGGCAAATATAATTCTGGATTCTGATAAGTCATTTTGGTCATTCAGCCTATAATTCTAGGCCCAGTAATGGTAAATTATTGAAGCGATATAGCCTGATATCCAGTTGCACTTACATACCTTGAGAGTGGCTTAGTGGCCAGGACCAGGGCCATAGATATAAAGATCTTAGTCATAAAGGACAGATCAAATAATTTCATCCTTAGCTGGCCCTGGATGACTTGGGGCATTCATGGATTCACTCATCACTGGGCCATCTGCCATAATTTGATCGGTCATAACCTGAACATACTGTTCAAAACCCCCATCTCCCCGAGCCAAAGGCCACTATCACCCTAGCTTCATATCATCATCTTGTTGATTCCTTGACAGACATTAGTTTTTGGTGTGTCAAACGCTCATCTTTACATGAAAAAGGGAGATTTAAAAAAAATGTGTACAGTATGTCTATAGCCTATTGGCCTAATTATATTCTAATATGGGGCAGTGACACCGTCTATGACAGTGATTCCCAATCCAGTCCGGAAGCAGCGCCTGTGCTGCAACTTTCAGCTCCAACTCTACTCCAGCACTCCTGGTTCAGTCAAGGTGTCATGAGAACGTCTGGCCCTTAGTTGAATCAGGTGTTCAAGAGTAGAGTTGGAGCTAAAAGTTGAAGCACAGGTGCTACTTCCGGACTGGATTGGGGACCACTGGTCTGTGAGATATTTATGACATTTGTTTTAGTAATATATTTTTCAAGAAACTCAAAACTGTCTTGATGCCAAATAAAGAGAGGAAACAAAACCTGCACGGACATCATCTGTACATCCGCCTGGTTCTATGTGGGCTGCATTGGCCTCAGATCAGTGTCCCCTCCTCTATCATTTGTGCGCGGCGTCTGGGCAGGTAAACTGATTCCTGATCGGTTGTCTGGTGTTGATCGTTAACGGGCCCCGATTCCGCCACGCCCTACACGTTCACTATCCAACCACGGACGGGAATTAGGTTATTGACAGAAATATCAGCCAATGAGAAAAGACTAGGTAGAGTATGGGCGTGAACTCATAACATCAGGGAAGTGGACTGTTCTTCGACCATAACGGTGGTTAAACAAGACAACTGTGCGCCAAGAAAGCCTTTTTTTTAAAGGCACTAAACGCGCCGCATTGGCTAGCACTAGCTAAGTACGTAACTTAAGTGTCGCTATTTGAGGCCCGGACGCGGCGTGACGCAGTGTGAGAAGTGTTACGACAGCAGCCCGAGCTAACGTGACTAGTAGCCACCGCGCTTCCTGGTCTGAAATCAAGACAGGTACCGCCACCTTGGACGCTGAAGGTGAGAACGGAGTTGAGGAAAAGGTCACGGCAAGCTGTTCGCGTGGGACAATCCGGCTTAACTCTTTGACAAAAGCGTCACGGGCTCTTGGCGATGTATTTGGCGGAGCAAAGCCAACAGTGGTTCCCTACAAGTGTACAGGTAACGGTGCACCAGGCGCGGAATCTGCGCATCAAGGGGAAGAATGGCACCAACGACGCCTATGCCATCATCCAGGTGGCCAAAGACAAGTTCTCTACCTCGGTGGCCGAGAAGTGCGTCGCTCCAGCGTGGAAGGAAGAGGCGTCCTTTGACCTGCCGCTGTTCCACCCGAGTATCGCTGAACGGTGTACGCTCCATGTCGTAGTGATGCATCGTGCCCAAGTGGGGCTTGACAAGTTCCTGGGGCAAGCGGTTGTTAATTTACTGGATCTTCACGACAACAACTCTCGCAAAAAGACAGAGTAAGTGCCTGTGTCGTGAAATGTGTCTCAGTTATGGTGTTCTTGGTTCAGCAACATGTAACTTGAGCTCCCTTAGATAGTTCAGACTTCACAAGCTAGTGACTTGTACCTTCCGCCGAGATGACTCGTATCCTATACTAGCATCCGAGCGTTAACGTTACATGCCTCGGGAAATCGATGGCGGCCTATGAGAGAGGCCTACTTGACCTAATGCTACACCTACAATGTCAATTCATGTGTCAAAATGGACAGGCTATCACACCAGTAACCCAGTAACCCGTCATCTCAGTTTGAAGGCGGTTTTCTGTGAAATGGTGAGAATGGAACTCAGTTGGCGTAGAATGATTAGAATGTCTACAATTCTGCTAAATAATTTGATAGCTATACACTTCTTGGGTGATTATGGTGTGTGAGTCAAGAGGTAAAAGGAAGTGAAGTCACTTGTGTGACTGCCGCAATTGCAAAACAAAAAAACGGAACAACGGGCTCAGAGCAATTTAGCTACAGCTACTGTTTGAAGCTAGGGGAGTAGAGGTCAAGCCTGCGCAGTAGAAGCGCAGAACCAAACCAGCCCCAATGTTGTTGTGACTGGCTTGTCAAATAGTCATAGTTCTAACATGTTTGTAAAGGTTTGCAATCTTGTCATTATTTGAACCCTTCTACCTTTAGAGCAAACGCAGACCTTTTGGGGAATATTTTTTGAAAATGTAGCTTTTTGTGTTTTTGTTTGAACCTTTATCATAACTTTTCCAATATGCATGCTGTTCAGTATCCCCCCTCCATCATGTTCCTTTGCCCCATGAGGTGTGACTTGTCATTGTAGTCATGTTTTCTTGCTTGTCACTTTTACGTAGACCTGGGTCAATCAGTCTTTATTATTTTGGCATCCATAAACAGAATTTGAATGCAAAGTTGCTACATTTTAGCTACCTATTGTTTACTGGTTTAAATATTGAAAGCAATGTAACAGGTTATAATGACGTAGTCCAGTGATGTTTTGAAAGATTGTTACAGGTTGAGAGACAAAAGCATCAATTTTTTCAAAAGTACTATATTTTTCTTTACACTAAAATTCCAAATGTTTGTCATCAAAGGAGCATTTCGTACTAATAAAAAACACTTTCACTGGCTAAATTATTTGAGAATTACTAGCTAAACTCCAAAACACTCTCTTCCTCCCTCCCTTCCCTTATCAGTGTCTGAGAGGAAAAACAGAAGCTGTGGGGAAACGATCTGATTACTGAATTGCATTACCTCTGCTCTGTATCTCCTGTAGACCATCCCTAACTTTCGCCTGATGCTTTTCACTGAGTTGATACTCCTCTAGCCACTTTTGAATTCCACTTCATATGTTAAGTCTGATTTATGCTTGACACAGATGCGTGAGGGGGTGTCGCAGAAAGTGATGTAATCACGCCACTTGCGGCTGTGCGCATTGGTCCTGCACAGAGGTCTGTCGTGCTAGGGGTGTTAACGGTTAGTCGTTAATCGATTAACAATCATTAATAATTGGGTCATTAACATTTCAAACGTGTTTTTCTTTAAAAGGAAATCAATATTCATAATAATTTTTTTGGTGTATCGTTATCGATTGATCGATTAGTCGTTCATTAACTTTGGCGACTATCGATCAAGGAAATTCCCTAGAATTTGCAACCCTATGTCGTGCACCTCCAGATTTGTGTTGAAAGCGCTGGTCCGTACGGGTGGTGCTTCATTAAAAATGTTTTTGAGGAGGGTTTGGTTGAGATGTGCGTTTCTACAGACATTTATAGACAATCAAATGGCAAATAACTTGTGGGGAGAAATAGCAGCATTTAATGAATGCTACTTATTCCTATTGAAGGCTTAGCTGATGATGACTGCGATATATGGTTGGTTTGACTACTGTTGACAAAATTTAAGTCGCTTTGGGCAGTAGTGTCTGCTAAATGCTGTAATGGAATGGAAAGAAGGAGCTGTTTTAAAGAGACTTGGACAAATTGATCAGGAGAGAGACTGCTCAAAGCAACAGAACAATAAGGATGTGAGATAGCTACAGACTAGGACAAAAACAAAGGAAAATAATGATAAACACAAACATGTTTACATGTAAAGGAAAGTTATAACTGTATATTCTGCTTTGAAAGGAATATAGAAGTATCAGTTAAAATATAAACAAAAACAACTTGATAGTTCCTATATTTTATTCAAATGCCTCAATTGACTCAGTCATCAATTATTATTGTGCTCTATACAGTACAATGTAGGGTTTAATAAAACCATAATATATATATATATATTTATATATTAGGGTTGCAAATTCTAGGGAATTTCCTTGATGGATAATCGCCAAAGTTAATGAACGACTAATCGATCAATCGATAACGATACAGATAAAAAATTCTTATTAATATTTCTTATTAGAAAATACAAAATGCATATTTCTCTCAATCAAATCTTTATTGAAACATTACATAAATACACCTGTTTCATGGCATAACACAAACATAATTATGAACGTTGTTTTGTTTAAGTATGGTATTTTAATAAGGCTCGGGAAATTTCGCTCTTCCGAGGCGAATCAGTGACTAACACGTTCGTCTATGACATACAACGTTACAAAAAAATAAGATTAGCCTTAATTAGAAACTTACATTTGCTAAATGATTACGAAATAGATAAATAAAGATAAATAACGTTTTTGAAAACAAAGCTATAATTAATTCCCTCTTGAAATTAGAAAGCTGCGACAAACTACGACAGCTCAAGCCTCAGTTTCAAACTTAAACTACATAAGTGCAGTAACTATCCAAGCCTGTTGATTTATATTTAAGAATATAAGCATATTTACATGATATGGGCTGAGTTGTGTGTCGGTTTACAGTGAGTCCAGCTGCTGAAAATACATGTTCCGGTGCGGCCTATACGTCCCGGGTAGCA